>JAUMTS010026801.1:344-11311 GCA_032273385.1 Ophiopholis aculeata | reverse complement strand
TTTTTGGCAGACTAAGCAGCAATTTATTTCCGCCGCCAAGCCTTAACATTCATGGTCAACGATCGCGACTCTCTGATTTTCATGATTTGTTTAACTTTTGAGCCATGATCATGAAATGATAATGATCTGTTGACTGTTGACTTTGTGAGTTACCCTAAATAACTAAGTCTAAACTAGGCATATCGGGTGGGGTGAAAACCAACTGGCCTTTGGCCCCAGTTAATACATGCTGACAAAATCAAAGGAATTATACATGTTTTGACTGCTATTTTCTAATAACGTACGTAAATTCTGCTCTTTTACATTTTAACATCAATCATAACATTGCATTGGTGCTGTATCGGTAATACGGGACTGCCGAATTCGACATCTCAAACCAGCGACAGATGCCATAAAAATGAGCTCTTACCTTCTATAATTGCAAACGTAGCCAATATTTGTATCTCTTCCAACCCATCATAGTGTTCGGCTTCGGTCATTTTTTAGCAAAACGGTAAATATTCTTGTAAAGTGCGAACAAAACTATTCTTCTGTCGATGATTTTCGGACTCGTAGCCACAATATTACAGATCGAGATCAGCTGTTACATCGCGATGCATTGTGGGTTAACAATTCCTAGCAATTGATATCACGTGGTATCACGTGGTGCATCATAAGGTGCATTGTGGGTAAAAATGACGCAACTTTGTCAGTCAACACCACACGCTGAGCAAGGGGTAACTTTACGACCGGCATGGGACATAACAAGCATAGCTTCAAACCTGTCGCCGCAGAAATGTATCCCTGGGTTTTACGATCTATGGTTATTATCACTGTTAAACTTTCACTATTGCCTTTCTAATATAAGCATCAATTATTTCTAAAAGTCAATTAGTGCAAAACTAATACAAGCGGGGTTAGAGTGGGCCCTGCTCTACCAGGTACTTCAGTAAAGACGTCTCAAAATAACTTGTACACAATCCTGAATGTTGCTACATATTAGCTCTACCTGGTACCTAGTATTGGAACAGGAGATACTGAAATTACATTAATGTATCAATGTTAAAGGTTACGTTAATGGCAGGAAAGGAGAAACTGGTTCATCTGGTTGTAAAGTCAACTTCGTATTTTTGAAGAGGACAAAATCTTTTTATAGTCTACCTTTACTCTTTGTATAATGTAAGTTTCCAAACGTTTTGATGACAGAAAGTATTCTACTGGTGGGTCTGTTTAAATTTGTATTTAGAAAACAAGAATCATATGAGAATATATTCAGAAGTGCTACTTTAAATTTTTGCTAAACTATTACAAGTTTTAAAAATGTGCACTCTTGCCTCTCTGTACAAAAGAACAGAAAATGTTTTAAATAACTGATCCATGCTAGTACTTCAGGACATTTTGACATCATTAAGTTATGTATAGGTGTATCGATCAACAAACACTGAAAGGTACTTTTGAAGCCCAGTTTGAAAATGATCTTTAGTGCCATTTGGTGATAGTGAAAAAAAAAGGAATAGAGCAAAATGAATTGTAAAATGTATAGCTGATATGTATCTTGTGAATAATCATAAAATATGAAGAGAAGGCGATTAATTGAATTGGAAGGTGCTAGGCTGTGCATAAGGATGATTTATTATTAGACTTATTCCGTGCACGTTTCATGTTAAGGGTGAATGATAACTGACAACTTGTGTTCCCAGTGTCTGCCACAGGTTTTTCTTATATGAGTATGCCTGCAACAAGAACAGATTTAGTTGAATATATTGAAAAATACTGTGTAAATCTATCAAAAGTTGAAGGACATCTTTCCAGCTGCGTACAGGTTCCATCGACCACATCTGAAGTAAGGGTCTTTAGGGGACAAATTACGCTGAAAGAGAGGATCTTCTGCTGACATGTTGCTTAGAAAAAAGAGAGGGGTATTGGGTTGAGATACTTACAAAATCATTGGATCTTTTCATGAAGAAATGCAAGAAATTGGTGTGTTTTTTCACAAACTTTAAAACAAATTTACCTGGGGTCTTGTGGTAACAGAGGTTGGTCAGGGTCTTTTGGTGACGAAGAAAAAGTGAAAAGTAAGGGTCATTTTCTGACAAACTGTAAAAAAGGGGGTCTTTCGTTGACGGCAGGAGAAAACAAGTGGGTTCTTTGGTTGTTAGCGGGAGAAAACAAGTGAGGTCTTTTTGATAGAGCATGGTATGTTACCTAATATTGAGTGCCCCCCCCCCAGGAATGAACAAAGCCATATTTTCATCCACATTATTGATGATACGTGATGTGTTGGCGTGATGTGTCTACAGGATACTTTGCTGACTATATGAGACAAGAAGACAATATACATGACTTGAACCTCCTAGGTAGCCTAGCCATTTTTAGCTTTGCCTATCAGGTAGCATGACTGTAAGGATACATGGTGCACTCACCTGGTCTCTACCCTCCAGTCTTATCGGTGAAGGCAATGAAACTCAATCTAGCTAAAAGATTGGGAGAGCCGATAACCTATTTCTGCAGGGATTTCGTATTTTCTTAATGTCTGTTTTCAGCACATGCTCATGGTATCTTTGTATGATTTGTGTTGGATAGCTCGATTCTAAAGTAGGTAGGCCTACTCTCTTTGAGTACTCTAGTTGGAGTAACTGTGCAGACACTTCGTAGGTACTCTGTTAATGCACTCCTTGGCATGGTTACTACTTTGAGAGAGCTAGTACCAAAGTTACTACATGGTTCATTCAACATGCAGTCGCCACAGAGTAGCTCCAGGTAACAGGTCTTCCAATTTGAGTCATGC
Organism: Ophiopholis aculeata; assembly: GCA_032273385.1. Lineage (NCBI taxonomy): Eukaryota > Metazoa > Echinodermata > Ophiuroidea > Amphilepidida > Ophiactidae > Ophiopholis > Ophiopholis aculeata. Next base: position 8,544 of record JAUMTS010026801.1, on the reverse strand, counting down.
AAATCTTGGTTTGGTGACAAAATTGTGAGGGAATCGACAGAAATAACAAAGTCTTAATCCAGGTGGTGGACACTTTAGACTTAAGATTCTGAAACTTAACTCTACTTTGCTCTTCTGACAGAGAGAAGTCTGTGTCTTCAGCTTGAATTTTATTGTAGGTGCTATGTGATTTAACCTAAGCTTGATTTCTTACAGACCTATAAAGATCTCGATGACTCACAATTGCTTTTATAGGTGTTAGATAAGATCAAGATGGTTCTTTTGTTGCTTTATGGAGATGAAGTGCAAACCACAACCAGACGTTTATTATCAAACGTAGGGCATAAACGTCAATGAAGGATGCAGAACATCAGGGTTAAATGTGCCATAAAGGTATAGATTAGATTCATGATAGGTCCAGGAGAAAAAGTAGTTCACAGGTTATACTAGCTAATATGTGTAAGTCTTAAGACCGATTTCATGCTTCACTCATACTTGGCTATTACCTTTGAAGTCCCTTGGTCCAAGAAACAAGCTGGCGATCGTGCCTTTTCTTTACTAGCTTCTTTAATCACTTGTTGAATGATTTGCCGATCAACATCCTTGGTCTTGGTAGTTCAAGCATTTTGAATGGTCACGTTGAGTCTCTGTTTCCTTGTTCCTGGTCTTTTCTCTGTTTCCCATCACATTGCTGTTTAAATCTTGATTCTTCATGATGAATTTTTGTTTTAACCGTCAGATATAAAGGATAACAAATAAGGACAGGCTGCACATTTTTTCTGGCCTTTCCCATAACTTTATACGATATATGTAGAAAACAACAAATTTTTCCTGTCCAAATGCAAGATGTAGTAAGGATGATTTTGGTTAAAGTGGTTACAGGTCTGACGTATGTACAAAGGTTGGCTTGTACTCGTCATTACCGCAGGCATTTCCCTAGCTGGTTGTGGTGGGATTATGGAATCAGTTTTAAATAAGAGGAAACTTAGAGACGACAGGCCCCTAGAAGTAAATTCAATTTTTAGGAAATAACTTTTCTGTAAGAAAGTTAGATGAAATTTGAGAAATTGGCATGGGTATAATTGTGTTGCTATTTTTAGCTTGATTCGAATGGCTACTAGATTTAATCTATTTATGGATTTATAGAAAGTTAGGAAGAGTTAAAACACCATGAAAGAATGAAATAGAGCCACATTGTTGCCATTAAAAAAAGTACATAAGGTCAGGCCTGTAGCCAGGATTATTTTGTTTGGGGGTGCGGGACCCAAAAAAAGTGGACCTTTTGAACCCAACCCCCTTATAAAACACCTGTTATGGACCCATTTTATGATTAAAAGTGAATTTTTTGGGATTAACCCCCTTTAAATAAAAACACCCGTTTTGACCTGTTTTGTTGTAGAATGTGGACCTTTTGGCCGATTTGTTGGGGGACCCCACTCTCCTCTGGCTACAGGCCTGCATAACAGTGTAAAGTTTCAGCTTCCAGCTATTAGAAGTCATTTATTTTCAAATCATGTGTGCTTATAGAAAATAACAAAGTAATGTTCAAGGTTAAAAGGTTGAATATGTTTTCCGAACATTATGATACCTAGACATGCTATAATTACTGTTGATTGCTACAAGTACCAAGTAAACAGCCGTGGAGTGCAGAAAGGGGGTAGGATACCTAGACATGCCATAATTATTGTTGATCGTTACAAGTACCAAAAAACAGCCGTGGAGTGCAGAAAGGGGGTAGTATATGGTATGAATCACAGCTCTAAATTTGTCGTAATTCTTGAAATTATTATGACCAGGTAATTACTAATAAATCGCTGCCAAAATGATTCCCTGGGTAGCACAATCAGTCTTAAAAATCCCAAGTCTGTTCTGGTGATCTCATGAAAATATTGGGGCCCGCGGATTGGCCGGCCAGCCAGCCACTTAGTAGTAGTCCGATAAATAGGACCTTTTTTGTACAGCCCAATACTAACAAAAGTATAAAATAAGAACTGCAAAAAATCCAGTGATCAATCCCACCCTTATTTGGGCTTTCGCAGATTTTATTTTGTGCTGTTGGTATCATCGTTAAAAGGTCCTATCTATCAGACTACTTAGTAGTAGCATGGACTATATCTGTATGGCATCACTATCTCCAAGACACAAGGGGGGACTTTGAACGAGTGACATGGCACCGTTTTCACGCTGGCTTTGACTTGATGCCATATTTAGGAACAAGGCGGGATCTGTGCCGATGAAAAGGTGATAGAAACGGCAGTTATACCTGTGAGACTCGTCATTGGTGTATTAGTCTGATTAGAGTTGTAGGGTGTGAGGGAACAGTACCAATGTGTGCTTGCTTGTATATGGCAGAGAAATCAAAATCTCTTCAAAATACTTTTTCTAGTTTGTGACTGGCCTTACTCATGGATGGAAGTTTAGCTAACTGTCTGAGGACTTGAGGGAATTATTACATTTTCAACGGATCATTAGTACTGAAATTGTGCAGAACAGGTGAAATGTACATTAAAAGGGATACTTGGAATTAACAGTTATGAAGTATGAAGGATTGCAGGATCCAGATGGGATGACGACATTTAAACAGTTCTGTGCAAGTACAATTCTGTGATTTTGTTTTGGAGATCTGGATGTGGAAAGGATGGAGAGTGCAGGCTGGAGACTGGTAGTGAAAGGTGAATCTGATTTTCTCTTAAGGATTTGAAATTTAAAGACTGAAGAATGCGCTCAACTTGGATTTATGCATGCCATTAATATATTGTATATATATTTGCAATATCGAAAGCATTCAATACTTTTTTCGCTGGTATAACATTTAGCCAGGGTTTCCAAAGTCCCCCTTGGCAGAGTCTTTGTATGCAAGCAGTGGCATTAATCCTTTAGACTTCAACTGGGTAAACTCAGGGGCTTCTCTGTTGAGGCATCCAGGGCTGTACAACAGTTTTGTCAAGGTTATGTTTTGTGCCACTCTTGACAAGTAAACTCTGACTCAAAGACCTGGGCTTGGGCCCCCTAAGCAAGTATAAGTATAAATATGACCAACTAAGTTAATGAGAGATATATACACAATCGTTAATTTAAGAGAGATTTACATGGAAATAGAGGGATACTAAAGTATGCATGTAAAAGAGATATGCAAGAAGATGTTAAAGGGCTGTCTTGATGGTGCAAAATTCTGTGACTTTTACATAATTTGCACCTTGCCAATTGTAGTATCTTATGATCAGTGATATGCAAATTGCTTGGTGTTGATACTTTCAAACAAAATAAGATAAGAAATATCGCTGTAGAGTAATTTTTCAGATGATTTACCTATAACAACATGTTTATCTGCAGTTCACCAGGCGAACCAAAAGGCCCTTTAACTGCAGCTCAATCCATTTACAGCAAATATAGCTGCCCAGGACTTAAATAAGCTCGTTTCGCGTGAGGTCACATCTTGAGCTGAGCAATTATTTTCGGGACTATGAAATTACGAAAAAAAAATTATTTGTGCCGTTAATTTTCAAGTATTTACTTTCAGCACATCGTATTTAAAACTGAACACATAATTTAACCAATTCTACAAATGTAAACCAAGCAAATGACACGAATCTTTAAATTCAAAATTATAAACAAATAGTGTGTGCTTATTTTCCGGGGCCTGGTTTTAATTTGCTTCGGTGCAGAGTATTGAATTCAGACATTATGTAAACCAGGCCCTCAAAAGTAGTCCATATTTGCTATATTCTAATCTCTTCCTATATGTCTGTTCTTATCCCACCTCTATAATTGGGTTTAAAGGAGAAGATGAAATGTATTAGTCATTTTAATAAACATTCATTGCGTCTTCTCCTTTGCAAACCCGTTAGAAAATGTACTGCCACTCAATAACGCAAAATGTATTCCTTTTCTGTAAGAATGTTAGATAACAACTACTCAATGATGGTTCAACTATGAACAACACAACCATGGGATACAATCGCAATTGAAAACAAACATAATTGTGTATCCGACTGATGAGTTGTTCATAGTCTAACCAACGTTGGGTAATTGTTACACAGCATTCGGACAGTGCAGTGTTGTTTAAATGAAAGATACCAAGAAACTTGGCACAGATGAGTTTAACTCATCAATTAAATGAGTTATGTATTTAATGTAATCAAAGGTACATTAAAGGATGGTTTAAATGAAACAACATGTTTGAAATTGGGATGGTGTAAAACCAATTCAATATAGTTATAACAACAACAGATTAGGAATTAGAATCAGTACATGAGTACAACTTAATCTGTCCCTTCCGTTTGCATTGGCTAGCGAGCTGGCAAACTAGTTTGACAGCTCCGTGGTGCAATCTTCAGGCGCAACCTTCTTGGAGCAACATCTTGACATTTTAGTTTTCAGTGAAGATGTTACCCACCAGAGTATCGAAAGCTCATGTTTCCATTTTGGTTGCATCTAGGGATATATTAAGTTTTGCTCATTTACCGATCTAGATGACCAAGTTGTTGCAAATCAGCAATCAGGACAATATTTATTTGGGTGAGGTATCCAATGTTTTTGACACAGCCAGTTTAGATGCTTAACTTATTTATAAATTTAGGTTGAGAGCGACTCCTTCCAAAGAATAGCACACTGGGTAATGAAAATGGAGAATAGTCGCAGTACGCAACTATAGATGATTCATAAACGAACACTAATAGAAATACTACAACTCTTTCACGCAATATAGTCTATTCTTACCTATGTAGATAAGTTTTCGGAAAATGTTGATTTTAAACAAGATGTTTGAGTTTTTAAAATGTTTCCCCGTTTCTATCGCTTTTAAGCGTCGGTTTTTAGCTATCTATGATAACCATGACCTTAAAGGCATCGGACTATTTACTCGTAAAAGCAGACAGTTTAAAATAACAGGTAATACTAAAATAAACATTTAACTTTGAATTGGTGAATCAGGATTACATTTGACGGACGTACAAATATCATATCAAATCATATCTAACGACAGCTAAATGTTAGACTTTTGACATTAAAGACCTTTGCGACGCAGGACCAACCGGAACAAAAAACTAAAGCTAAACTATCTAAAGTACTAGAGGAGTATTATGCTTTGGTTTTGAAATGGACAACGCGAAACGATGTTGTTTTATCTTTACGCAGACAAATATGATCGTTGACAGAAACTGAAACACATCACAGTTGTTTGATGTGTTTATTCTTTTAACAAAAAATTATGATGTTCCACCTGAACAGCAACTAACATTATATTGTTAGTCTAAACAGATACAGATTTGCTATCTTTGACAGTTACAATCTCTTTATTCACAAATAGATTTACTTTATCAGCTATTTTTAGGCATTTTTGAACATAGAAATGACAAATTTCTTAAGACAAGATGTGTGGCAATATTTACCTTTTTTAATTTGTTATTGCTTAAGATATCAATAAATTTCGGACATTTGTAAATAAAACGGATTTTTTTTTATTTCCTGTTTTCTTTTTACTTTTTATGTTGCTTTGATAGCAAAATACAAGTGCTAACCCTTGTAAATTTAGCAATATGATTTTCAATAAATAGCGCCACCAATAGTTCACATACTCTTAATAATGATTCTATACACATCAAACATCAGTTACATAGACCTAACCATGCAACCATAATTCCTAGTGTGACCAAAAGTGAACTGACTCAGACTTAAGACACGTGACATACCATCATTAATACAATTCTGTGCATTAGATGCAGCGTGTTTTGCCTTTCGTGAGCACGTCGATTTGCCATATGCGCAAATACTCAAATGTATGTATACTCAATACCGTTATGAATAAAGAATGGTACTACAGTCTGTATCAAAATAAAGTAACCAGTTTGAAAAATACCGCTAAATTAAAAAGTATGAGGTGTCTGGTCAACATGTTCAACTTTATAGGTACGTCGACACCTTGGCCTTCCACCACTGAAAAATCACTGATGTCTGACAATCAACACGGACTCTATGGGTATCTTAATTGTGTGCCGAGTTGAGCAGAAACACAACTATGCTAACCATGTCAGTCAATGATTAGTGAATCTTATTTTTTCTTTTTTTTTTGGTGAACATCAATAGCAAAACTCAGAAATTGAACCCATACAATGTTTGCGCCGCTGCGTTAATGTTATACTCGGCTCACGAAAGTAGGCACAGAGTGCTTATTCCTTGTCACATGTCAGTAATTTTGCAGTTGTGGGCGGAGAAGATGTTGGTAGTGTACGTATTAACCAGAGCATGTTGCCCAAATGCCTAACACACTTTTAATTTAGCAGCAGTTTTAACCGTTTACTCCGTTTTTATACACCCTGTATAGTCGGCACAGCGTGCAATATGCCGACCATGAGCATATCGTACAAGACCAACCACACTTCATTATGAATTATTTCACGCGTCAACGGTGACGTTCAAAATATACGATAGGGCAAAAGGACGATGACAGACAGACCGTCAGACAGACAGACAGAATGACAGGCTTGCAAGCCTTAAATGGACGAACAAATATCATATTGTTTACTAGTGACCGTTTGAGACATTCGAGGAGACATTATAAACGAAGTAAAACGCCAGATCATCCCGATTTATGCCTGTGGTCATACTGTCTCCTCTTATCTCTGCTATCTTAAGTAGAGTATATCTATATAAGCCGTTTGGGTCAAAAGTATCTGCAACGAAAGGTCTTAAATGGTGAAAACGATCTCAAATTTTAAAAGGCAAACATTAATATTAGGATGATATTAAGGTCTTTGTGGTCACAAATATACAATAAGTTACCAAATAAAGAGAAAGATCATAAATATAGACAAGGGTCTTATACATTTCACTTTGCATTTGAGACCTCAAAAGCTCTAAATTTGAGACTGTTTAACCATCTTAGACCTTTCGTTCAATTTGTTACTCTTTCAACCAAAACGGCCGCCCAAATTATTTCTCTTGCTTTTGGACATTTTTTTTAACGTTTAGTATTTCGTTTGACTTGAGCAGTGATTGCCGTTGACATTGAACTGATCAAAGATAAAATGTATCCTTATGGTCACAATTGGTTCTGTGGTAAGCATTCTTGGATCTTCCCTAATAATTTATAATTCATATAAAACTAGGGAAATTGTGATATAAGCGATTTTGCCTTTGTTCTTCTTGCATAAAGGTTGAATAAACTATAGGTTTTCACTTTACTGGCTATACGTGTTATTATTGAATCAAGTTTAGCTATAGATCTTTCGATTAAATCGTTGCTGGCACCTTTTGATTAATTTTAGTGAATTTAGGTTGAAGTCAACAATGTATTATCTTAATCGAAATCAGAGCAGGCAAAAAGACGGATTTTTTTTTCACATGTCTTTGCTATTAAAACACAGTATAAACACAGGAAGTTTGATGTTGTCCAATAAACCAGAATATAACGGAATAAAGAAGTTCGAAGTTTCTTAAACAAGATTTACCTATCACATTAATATTCCTGTTTATTATAAAACTCTGTAGGCTTACAGCTGATGGGTCTAGAAAATTTTGGGGAATTTTTTTAATTTAAAGCTTTTGCTATAAAAATTATCAATTCCAAACAGTGTTGATCAAAAATCTAGACGACCTTGTTATTCTTTTTAAAAAAATACCCTTGTAGAAAATATGTGACAAATATTTATTAAGATGATCAGGATCTTCAAATGGAGCAACTTTCTGGAAGCTTTAACATAAGATACATTCACTATAATCTGTTAGATCAAAGAGCCCACAGGGGGTGTATACATTTCAAAGAGTTTAATAGAGCTTAATATAATGAGTTAAAGTTTTCAAATAAAAAGTGGCAACTTCCGGTAGGCACTGTGTCTCCTTTAGTGTTACGCACCGTAACGCAGCACTTTCGGCTCTGAACTCGCAACTTGTGTGGAAAACACTTCGATACAGTTGCAGGACACACTCCCTGTGAACAAAATAGTTCCTCACATCCTTTACAAGGGGTAAAATATGTGGGTTAAAAAAATGATATAGAGGGTTGCAATATTTTCAACTCATCACATCACTTTCGAGTGAACAATGCTCCTGATAGTAGTTGAAATGTATCGTGTACACATTTCCTGGATCTGTACATCAGACACTTGATTTTAATAAGGGGTAATATTGACGTTAAACCTAAACACCATTTCACAGTTACGGTCGCCATTATGAATTGCGAGTACACAAACATTTTTCACTCGTAAAAACTTTATCAGCATGA
>JAUMTS010026690.1:0-11313 GCA_032273385.1 Ophiopholis aculeata | reverse complement strand
CGGTTTGCTTCGCAGCCTATTTTGGTTTTAAAATTTGCATTTTCAAATTCAAATTGTTAGATGCATAAATGCCAAGATATATTGGTTGTCAACTGGAAGTAAACTGTGGTTACCAAGTTTGCATTCAAACGGACCAGGTGCCGTTTACAGGTATTGACTAGTCTTGATTCAAGTCGTCCGACTTTATGCTACACCCCTATATTGTGGTAACCTAGTACCTGCATTAAACCACTTTGTATATCAATTGCTCCCCCTGATCTGCATTCTGTCCAGACGTCTTACGCCACCATACCAGTCAGTACAACATTGAATAGTTCGTATTGGCTGCTTGCAAAACGTAAGCAGCCAATAGGAAAATAATTCTCTGTTAGTCACTGTTTTGGAATGTGCCACTTCGTGAGAGGTAATTGTATGGGAATTTGGTTCAGCATAATAAACGTTTCCAATAATCCGGACATTTTTAAAGAGATATAAATTTATTTTAGTATGTAACTATCACCAAATCATGGAAATACTTGGTTTTTATATCAATTATGTGTTTAATTAATGTCCTTCAATGTATTTGTTCTATTAACACATCTATTAAAAATGGACTAGTCTTAGTGAGAATTGAAATGCTAGGTTTAATGCAAAGTCAGAGGCCAGGCCCCTTACCATGTATTATGTAACTAATCAAGAAATGGCAAAGGCTGAGAGAGGGGAAGAAAGTTTATCCTTAAAGAACTGCCTAAAAATCTGGAAAATACATTAAAAAAAAAAGTAACCTTGTACATGATATGTCAACACTTGTCATAAGAAACTGAACTCGCCTTGGCACTACATGTAGCACTGCTGTGGCTATACAGACTTGTCCCCCGGGGCCACGGGACTGGACTGACCAGCACTAAAGGCCTTTAAGCTCCATCTCCACGCACGATGCAATTTCCCGCGCAATTGCTTGTTGCAGACCATCCCAGTGCACCATGCAACAGCATTGCATTGTGTTTTAATAACAATTGCATACTCAATAAACTGAAATTGATACCCTACGCGACCATGCAATCTTGTTGCCCCATGCTTTACTTTTGAAGGTTTTTGCATGAACAGTTTTGGGTCAACTAAACCTTGTAGCCTTCTCAGCTAATCAGGGTTAAAATATCACTAGATCACCGCAGAAATGTGCGGGAATAGCAGAGCTCTGTGAATGTGACCAAGGAGGGCAAGGAGTAATGCATTCTGTATTTTAAAAAGATTGCTTTGCATATTTGTCAGTGCAGAGTGAGAAGAACATAACTAGCCTGCTAATTGGTGGGCATTGTGGAAATAGAGCATAAGATGCCTTCAGGGTGAAATTCTTATTTGCAGAACTTGTGAATATATCTGACCATGGAATTGGTCTGACAACATATATATTTGCTACAAAAAGTCATTTCAGGTCAGGGTTAGCACTCAGTGTAATGAAACGGATGTTTTAGATGATTTCATTCGTGTAAACAGATAAATAGGTCTGTATGGTTTAACATACATTTTAAGACAGTTGGGGCAGTTTTCTCCCAAGCTTCGAGGCCTATTATTTTTCAAGACCTAAGTAGTTTGTAGTGTTTTCAGCTGTAGCAATGTTTCTTTAAAATGGTAAAAGGGTAGAACTGAGTAGAACTATGGAATAGGTATGAAAAAGCAGGGTAATTAAGACCTCTGGTATTTAAGACCTCTAGGCTATTGACAAGCAGCAGAATAGGCCTATACTCTTTAAAATATAGTGAATGTCAGACGTTTTACTCAAACTCTGATGAGCAGTGAGGTCAATTTGCAGAGCCAATTGGTCGACACACACAGTGAAAATAGTTCTTGATCATTTAGCAATAGCGTCATCGGCAAAAAGAGCACGCGAGTGTCAGGTGAGATACATGCTGGCATATCATTGACCCCGTGACAACAACTACTAAAAACAACAAAGAGAAGACGTCCTAGGATTAAGCCCTAGCCTGAAGCCCCCAGAAGTTACCTTGGTAACCGGAAGCAAATCAGAATGACCACCATTAATGACCACTCTCTGCAACATGTCCTCCAAATAACTGTTGAACCAAACTTGAATTTTTGACGGAGTCAAAGGCCTCTGAGATGTCGAGGTACACAGCATCGGCCGTGTCACACCCCTTGTCATAGTTTGAACCAAGATTCTAATTAAAATCAACAAGCTTGGTATCGCAAGAACGGCCAGCAAGAAACCATACTGACCATCAGAAATATTAGGTTGAAGAAAATGTAACATTATGCTTGGAATATAAAGCTCAAGGATATTGGACGGTAACTTACTGTTGTCGCCTTCAAACAAAATATATTAATTGCACTGATTAGTAACTCTATCTGAAATTTCATTCAGCAAATCATTTTCCTGAGCTTTTACCAGTTGTTTAAATATATATATATACACTTACTGAAGTATAAACTGTTTTGGATGATCTTGGAAATTTAATATAGCTTCTGCCATGAAAATAAAACCTGCATTGAATTGCATGCCTTACCTGCAGTATATGCAAGGCCAGTCGTAGCATCATAAGCAGTTTGTTCTACTGCAGCCAGATCCACGCCGTAGAAACTTCCTACATTATCGGCTTCAGCATATTCATACGTGAAGGGTATATTGATGCTAGAAACTGGTTTGAGTACAAACTTTGATTGCGCAAAAGGCGCAAGAATCGCGATTAATACCAAACATGCGAAGCAGTCCATCTTTACGCTGATCTGTCTGATAGACGTATGAAGAAAGGTGAGGATGCAAAATGTACTATAAAGTAATGTTGTTCCCGGGGAGGATAATAGAATAATTTTGGGTAGGTAAGTGTTAGAAACTGGGGCTGCTTTTGGGGTCATCGGAACTACAATTCCGGTAAAAAGATACGATTTTTATTGTTTTTATTTTCAGTGTTGGTGTCCCGGGGTTGTGCTAAGCACACAATTAATATTTACATTTTAGCTGATTTGGATCCTCTTTTAAGGGAAAAATCTCGAATACGTTGAAAATAGAAAGTGTGGTCTGTGGAGCTGAAGAAGGGCTTAAAACAGAATAGGAATAAAAAACATTGCCTGAAAAGGGAGGTCTTGAGTGTGGCACATCATATACCCGTACTGTTTCCATATGAGTGCCCCCGGGATTTTGTTTATTTATGTGGGATGAGAATCTAGGTCTTAAACCACACTCGCATCCCATCGTTACCAAGGTAAATAGTAAAACATAGATGGGGACCCAAGCAAATCGAACATTCAATTAAAACAAATACAAATGTCATTACATTTAATACTATGGTGTAGCAGACGAATGTTGCAAACCAACTTTTCATTGATGCAAGCAAATCTTGAGGTTTTTGTTCACAAGTTAACCATGTTAGGACACGTTTCTGATCTACTGATAGGGCGTTCTTTCTTTTTAGCACGATTGGTGGTTTACAAGCTCAACCACGAATAACGAAGAATGGTTCAACAAGGCATTATTTAAATTTAACTTATTTTGCTGATTATACAAGATTGCAAATTACAATGCAATCTTGTAGGACTATAAAACATTTTATCATGTTCAAAGCTGAGACAATAGCTGTAATTATGAATGTTAATGAAATTATATTCGTCGTAAGCATATACTTATAATGGGTGGTGTTTAACCAAGATCATTGTAAGTTTATATCGAGCGTTCAACGAACCACCTGATTCAAAGCCCATACAACCAAGTCCTGGATAACGCAAAATGCTACGCTACTGTGCGAAGTAACCTTTTATAATCGTGATGATTAGCGCTTAATTCTGTATTTGTACAAGATACTCTCATGATCTTTTTGCAATATAAGCATGGTGAAATTGATTTATTGCTGTCAATAAAATGAAATGCCCAATTATAGTTAATAAGAAGACATGAATTTTATCATTTCATAAAGCTCAAGAACTAACTTTTTACATGATTCGTCACGAGTGTTTTTGTAGCTGACCAGCTGCATGGCGAAATACTTAACTTTGTTCACAGAAGCGGTGTCGAATTAGACTAAACTCTATTTATTTCTTTGTTTATCCAGGACTTTTTACTTGGAAATGCACTTTTCCTGGGGTACGTACAGACAAAATTGCCCCTGCTATTAAGCTTTAAGGGGTTACGCACTAGTTTAATCATTTCTATCGTACACGACCGAATGCTGATTTTGCATTTTTTTCTTTAGAATGAAGCCGTATTAAATGTTCTTGGTATTTATAAACATCATGAAGGGTTACTTCTTTCGTCATCAGAAATGACTTTTCAACGAAGTTTTATTTTGTGAAAGCACAACGCACATGGCGTCTTCAAAGAAACTCAGTGTTTTTGGCGTGTTTTGAGGTACACTAACCGTCATAAAAGTTGTCGTTTTCCATACGGCTAGTAATGTAAGATTTGCAGTAAATGTATATTAGTAAGATTCCAAGTATCCAAGGCAAACTTTGCTCACCCCTTTCTACTTATTTGATGTTTCATTACGGACTAGTAGCATGGGTTGAAACATTTCTACCGAAAATGACTAAATCGTGATTTGCATTCTTTATTTCAGAATGATGGTTTTTAATATTTTCTTAAAATATGTATACATTATGATAGGTTGCTTCTAAAATTCTAAGAAATGTCCTTTAGTTTAAAGTATTGTTTTATAGAAAACGTAAAATGTAGCTTAAAAGAAAATTGTGTTTTTAAAACGACTTCTGTTTATTAACCATATTCAAAATCGTCGTTTTTCCCAACGGCTTAGAATTTTAAAATAAAGTAAATGTATATGTGTTGATGACATTCGTATGCAACTTTTGCACATTTGTTTGTATTCGTTCAAAACTCACTCGGGCGTGAAATAAAATAGCGACTTAAAAGGCTCCTCGTTAGTCTGCGTCCTGATTTTTAAAACTTCAATCCACGATAATGTATGCTGGCTCGAAACCACTGCCAACAAATTAGTTGAATTTTGTTTACTTTTAGCCTCTTGGTCATGTATTATGTTGAGATGTAGTAACAATTTCTTTTGGAATGGACATTATAAAGGGCAGGGAATGCTGCGGGTTCAAATCTATTGTTCACAGTTGAGTGGGATAGAATACTTTGGTTGAGTCGAGCGATAAAAACATAAATCCTCTCTATGCAATTACAATGTATTTGTTTCTAAGCAAAATGTTAGGCAGCTAGCTATCGTTATTGTTATGTTTGCACAAAAACTATATTTCAAAGCAAAAAAGTTATGTATGCTTTTTTAAAGGATTCTTTTAACTTGAAACAAAAATAAGATGTTGGTGTCAAAAATGGCTCATATAATCTCTCATTAACCCATGTAAAAGTGTACAGATGTAATGTGTTTCGTTTGGGATAATTTTGTGAACAAGTGCTTGGTTATGGCAACCATATAATTAAATTGACACTGCGATATACAAAAATGCTTCATTTATCAAAAGAGTTTGACTGATTCAAATTAACTGTTTAACTAATGAGCGATGGTCCGTCCTTCAAATAAAATAAAAACTAAATTTTAAAAATCGGACCATGCAAGGCGTATATCTACCCCTTATACTTGCTTCGCCTTTGCTTTAGCTCATATTTTGGTGGTTAAAGCCTCAGTCCCACTAGTCGCACGACAACCTACGACCATGCTGCGACTACAATTACCAGTCGCAGGTCGATCGTAACCTATCGTAAGTGGTCGTATCTCTCAGTGGGACTACGGCTTAAGAAAAGCGTTTGGGCTACCTTATCAAACATGTTTTGCTGGGTTTTTTTATATGAAAAATATCAATATATCGGAGAACACTAAGTGCAACGTAACGCGTCAGTATGTGAAAACAATACAACGTAATGATCCACGCTGTTGATAAGATACGTCACATATCTGTCAGTGTCTGAAAACAACACTACGTAAGTGTCTACAATCTTTGTTAGATACGTTTGACACAAACATAATTTGGTAAATAATGTGATACTAAGCGTAACAGGTCTAAATTATTGAAAGACACGTTAGTTTCCCTCTAATATCCCAACATTATATATATGTGGTGATCGATTCAATTGAGGTTCAAAACTCAAATGCGTGGTCCAGTTTTTACGTCGATTATCGCATTACATGTAACACTCTGCTCGCTATTTCCTCCTGCCGTTCGACCAAACAGGTCAATCATGGTCCTTACTGATTCTCTAAAACAGGCAAATTTCTGAATAAGATCGAGTCATGTGTATTCGCCAAAGAGGGCTAGTAGTAGTACAGTCTTACACAAGTCAAATGTGCAGTTGGTAGATATTTGGTAGAATCGCTCACATATAGCAATATGATTGGGTATTTTTTTATAATAAGAAATTAACATCCTACCCAATACTTCAATTTGAAAGCGACATGTTTCATTGTTGCCACTGCTGTCAATTGCCTCACACATGACCAACGTTTTTCCAATGGCAATGCTGCTTCCCGATGGCGGATCACAATACATATTGATCACGTGATTTGAATTATCAGTGGCTGAAGGATTTTCCCACGTCACCATAGCAGTGGCATTACCTGGTGTGGTAGCATGTGATTTATTCTGAGGACAATTTGCCAAGGTTGGCGGTTCTTTGTCTGTAAAAGCGCGACACAACTTGTTTATTATCAATTTATCATGATTGCTATTTCCAACTCAACAACTGTTTAATGTTGGATATGCAGAAACAATTTTGTATGTAGGTAATGAAAATAAGTTTAAATGTTTACTTAAAATCTATTTATCTTAAAGTATCAGAAACAAACTGAGATGATATTTGTTATAAGTTGTAAAGGAAGAGATACTGCCTTGTTACCACCTTAAGGCCTCAGATCACTGTGGTACAATCTCCTGGATCCTGATCACACGTATTCACTTAATCTTATAAAACTGTATCAGAAATATTAACTTCAGTAAATAAGATTTTACTATACTGAATTCCAAGTAATATTGTACTTTTGGGAAATGTTTGAACAGCGTTTATTACCTAAAATAAGGAACAGAAATTGAATCTGTATTGATTTCTTCCGAATGGAACAATATGCGTAATTATTAAGAAAGGAAAGAGTCAAGTAGAAATCAAAATTACATTATTCGCGTGGTACTGATGTCAAACCCCGAAGATGTTGATAATGTCTAAAACATTTGAATTATGTATATTTTATTGCAACACAATATGTAACCTTCTGTCATTTTTACATACCGGCAACGTTGACCTTGAAGTGGCATGATGCAATATTACCCGCATTGTCTACTGCTTCGCAAGTAACCTCGCTCTGTCCAATAGGAAATGTGCTTCCGGCGGCAGGAGAACATGTCAGCCTCTTGACACGCCCGGAGTTATCAGAAGCCTTTGGTGGTTTCCACACCACAAGCGCAGTTGATTTTGTTTTTTCAGTTGATACTGAAATAGCATTTGGGCACAATATCTCCGGTGCTTTGGTGTCTGTGTTTCACGAAATGCAATATAATAACCTTAACTTCCCAATGCATGTGTTTTAAAATTACGGCACTACATGTAAAGCCACACGTGGCATTTCGGAACCTCTCACAAACAAATAAAATGAAATGAATGTTTTACTCGTTTGCCACAATGTGGCATTTTGACCAATTAATTAAGAAACCCTGTCTTTGTGTTTCTTCTACCGGTGCTTAGAAAAGAGAGCCCCGATAGGTGTGCCCATCGCATCCTGAAGGTAATTTGTCTCGCATGTCACGCATCAGTCGTTGCTTTGATAGCGGACACTTTGAACATGTAAAGCTGAGGTTCTGCCGGTGACGCATTATACCGCATATATGGTGGACTGTTCCAACCCGTTTTACAGAACCTTATAGCAGCCTCAACAAATTTCATTTGGTTGCCAGTGCCTTTGTGTGCATTGTTTAAACAGTTCGCTACATACTATTGGGTTAAATGGACTATATCGCGCCATGATAGCTGTAAAGGAAGGATGATTATGATCGTAATTGATCGATCAAATCAGGCAGAATGACCACAGGGACTCAAAATGTTGTCGCGCCGGCAGATCAGTTAAACTATTTAAAACAAAACTGAAAGAGTTATGAGACGTACTAGGTTTCCGTTTTCTTAACAACAAATCTTTCTTTCAAAAATAAGATTTTATTTTCTACCCCCTAGAGTATTTTATCTTCCTACATGGTGACCGCGACGTAAATAAACCGCACTTTACAATATTCATCGCATTGTCTTCCTCCTTCACAAAAAAAAACCTTGCATTGCTATACTAAAGAAGAAAGAAGTTGCTTCCGCTGCTTTTATTTTGATAGGGTGAATATGAACCTAACCGGTTTAAAAAACAAGAAAATGTCGGTTAACAGGTAGGTAGAAAATATTGTGCTTTATAATATTAGCTTTCGTAATCTGACCCATGAGTTTGATGTGGTTTGGCCGTTTGGTAAAATATCCGAAAGTCTGGCCATTTTAAGCATCTTTACAGTTAAAAGTGTATTATATTCTTATACTAACATTTAATTTAATTCTACTGTTATTCCTTAATCGCAAGTTATGATACAATTTAACAATTGATAGGCAACAGGTTATTATGTTACCTTCACGTTGTATTCCATAACGTTCTCTTACTCTGGCAGCATCCGGTTTATCGTCGTAAACGGTCTTAACTGGTCCTGCAGAAGTACACGTTTTTTTACCGGAAAACTTCACATTGGTGCACTCAGAAAGCTTCCGTTTCCAGTTTCCGTTTTCGTCTCTTTCGTGCCTTACTTTACAATAACGACCTTGGACAAGAATATTTGGTCCTAAAATGAAGAGAGTGTCATAAATTTATGATTGAATGGGACCCTTCGTTTCCTTAAAAAATGAAACAATATGGTACAAACACTTTAAGAAAGTATCATACTGCACTTTTATACACAGATACGATGCATGAATCATAAAAGGATAAATATTAAATTTAACTCAAATTTAATATTGCTATTAAGTGATTTTAAAATCTTGTCCTGATGAGAACATATGAAGTAGATGATGCGACTCAGAAAGACTTCCAATATAATGAATAAAAATGAAAAGGGTCCAAAGCTTTTCTTGGGGTTCAAATAATTTGACAAATTGCCATATCTCACTCTTACGCACAATTTGAATAATATTCTGAAAGGGTCATATGTTTTTGATATGGAATTTAGGGGGTTATAACAAAAATGCCATTGAGATATGGGGGTCAAAATATATGTTTAGAAAAGTCAATCCCACTTGCAAAATTAGGCTAAGTTTTATGCTTAAAACACCAATCACTGACAATAATTCCACTGCGGGGATGTCTAAATACCTCACACTATCACTAACGTGCTGTGTGGAGAGCTCGTGCTCCGTGATCGACTGAGGAGTTAAAATCAGGTTCTACCATAAAGGGGTCATGATTTGTTACCTTTAAAACAGGGGGTCGTAAATGTTCTAACTTCGTCGATTTGTATATTTGGGACTTCTCCCTTCCAAAGAAAATGAAAGCCCCTTAATGTAATATCTGTCTCTATTGTTTATGATGTAGGGTGAAGTAGAGGTGGATCGGGGCCTGTGACAGACAAAACCTTTAAACAAAATGCATTCAAGATGTGATTTCACTATTTTTTTAACCTGACATTTACGTGAAGAATCAACATATCTTGGGTAAAAAGCCTTGTTTTGAATAACCCTTTCCCTTGCCCTAAGAAAGGGTCCTAGATTCATTCTGGGTGTCCACAAAAATTAAGAAAAATCAATTATGTTTCTCTTAAATAGGATACAGAGCATCATATTTTGGTCATCTTAACCCCTTTGTTATTTTTACTCACGTCCCCAAAAGCCTAACATGAAGTCAATAACTTGGTAAACTACGAACCCTTATACAGACGTTAGACCTGTACAGGATTCCATGTGATGTTATTTTAAGTCCGTAAACATGGTACCAACAGATGCACTTTTACATTTAAAATGATGAAGACAAAAATGTGCGTAATCGCTCAAACTCAAAATCATGTGTGCATTCGCAAGTGAATCCAAAATACACGTAGCTTGAATTATTCTGTAAAATCAAGCTCCATCATAAGTAAAACGTAACGTAACATATAAATGTCATCTGGAATACTGCGTACGATTCAAGTTTTAACTTGAATGTTACGTATTAAACAAACTACGTAAGGATCAATAATTAGTTTGAACAGTACGTGAGAATCACAATCCAATTTGAAGGGCAAACATTAAGACGCAATTAAAACGGTACGTTTAAATCGAGATGAAACTTGACAATTACGTAAGATTCAAGATGTCTTTTTAAATATATTTGTGAATGTCCTCAATCATTCAGGAAGGACAACATTTACACAGAATTAAAACAATTCATATGGGCTTATTACGTTCTTTGTCCTTTCCTTGACACATCCTCTGGCCGAATGTTGGTTTCCGTCAGCTTGTTGACTCGTGTCAGGGTCAATGAACTATTTTAATAGTTAAAAAAAACGTCTTGGTATCTTCTTAATAGCTCAGCTAATTAGTGTGAATATTATATTGTTTTATATATTGTTTAATTCGTGATAACAACTTACCAGGCAGAACACAGAATAGATGCAACAATATTATCAACTCACGCCGAGATGGCGGTGCAAAACGAGGCAGAGGTAACTGCCACATTGTGACGCCGTACTGTTGAAACAATGACATATAACAATCGTTTTACATTATCTTACAGGTTATTTGGCAACACCGTTTACCATAATAGTATTTAGCAGTTCATCTGGGAATTCGCCATAGAGCATTCAATAGTTGTAATTTTAGTAAAAAACATTGGTAAACAAATTTGAAAACTATTTGTTGGCTTATAAATAAGGAACCAAACACAATTTCCCATGTACGCAATAACCATTTTCTTTTTGCTATTTTCCAACAAGGTGCACTCAATATGTAATGCTTGTTTTAAAATTACCCTCGTCTACCCAGGAGGAGGTTGTTGCAACCCGAATCCCCTAAGATATTTTCCCCGATGCTCACAACCTTTGAAACATACCGTAAATTGGCATTAGGTAATCTCTGTTACATCCATTGCGCCCTTTTTCGGAGTCCAAATAGATCCAATCTAATTTTTTCGGAAAAGACCCGTGGTATTTTAAATCTGTTATTCACCAAAGATTTGTGAGCATAAAGTTGGGGTTGGGCGCGCAATTGCAAAACAACGGCGATTGTTTGTTCGTTTTAACAGATGGCGCGAAAAACAAAAAACAAAATCGATTCAAAACCGAATTATTTGGCCCCTCCCTTTTTGCACTTACATATCATATTTCGTGGTGTTGTTTTTATCACCCATTTATACCAATAACAAAAAC
>JAUMTS010026689.1:0-17808 GCA_032273385.1 Ophiopholis aculeata | reverse complement strand
TAAAAATTCAAAAAAAATTCAAAGGGGGCGCTGCCCCCTTTAACACCCGCCAGGGGGCTGTGCCCCCTGGACCCCTGCTTTTTTTCCTTCCCAACTTCATAACACCACTGGTATCCCTGGATACAAGCCTTCCCGTACTAGAACTTGAATTCTGCTTTTTCTGTTGTAACTTCTATTTTGGTTAAAATAGCACAACGGATACAAATGGAAGCATGTGTGGATGATTATCCAATAACTGCATGCAAGACAGTAAATGACTGTCAGTGGTAGACACAAATTCTATTTGTCAAAACTCGCAACCAATTCTAGGATGTCAGCGTTAATAAATATTTTCCCTTTTACAAATTGGTTCATGTGGAGCTATGCCGAAGAAATCACTGACCTCTGTGCAGAAATGAGGTGTACATTGTTTTGAGTCTATGAATGTGACATAACATTGCCTGTGTGTAATTGGTATTTTCCTACTTCTCAGTATGGCTGGCTGGCTGGCTGGCTGGCTGGCATTCATGTGTAGGGGATGAAAGAAGGCTATGTGTTTGTGTGTCACAGAATTAGGGCATTTGTTAAAGGTATTCATCCTGTGTTGAAACTTACAAAAACCTGTGCACAAAAAAAAAAAAAGGAAAATTGCAAATCAATTTTTTTAGCCAGGGCTACACAAAATATGAGTTAAATAGTGTTTAATAGCGGCTGGCCGGTTGGTTGGCTACGATTATAGGTAGCGTCATCACAACTGATGTTAGAGTCCTGCATAACTTGAGTTGAAACAGAAGCTCTAGATAGTACCTCGCAAAATATATCACAAACAAAAACAAGGAAAATGCCAAATCAAAACCTTTTCTAGCCTACAAAACCCGAGTCGAATAGTGTTAGTGGCTGGCCGGTCGGTTGGCCATGATTGTAGGTAGCGTCATCACATCCGAGGTTAGAGTCCTGTCAGGAAGTGGCAATTACCTATGTGCTGAGGTAGAGGATGCGTTGGATTTCTTGTAGGCAATGGGCTACACATGCCTCAGCTCTATGGAACTGTCACAAACCTGCACATTTTCACCTACATTGAACTTTGTTGATTTTTACAACTTATCTAAGATTTGGGTAATTTTTATAATGTTTTTGTTATTTTCCCCTGGCTTAAAATTTCTCCCAAATTTTATAAAAGTTTAGATAAGATTTTTTTAGAAAATTCAATTTTTAAACATTTTCATATTATGAAATATAAATATAATGTGTGGTACTTCACATGGTTGATAGATCCCTATGAAAAAACCCCAAATGGCTGGCAGGCATGATGGAATAACTTTGTACCCTCTTTTAATTGTATGACTTAACAATGTAAGTTTTTCCGGTTCAGGATTTCTTTACTTTTAGTCATTTCGGCTCGATTGTAAGGTCAATGTGTAAAATCATTGAGTCTGTAATTCTACTAATTACAGACTCTGTGGTAAAATGTTACATGTATACATGTAGGTTTTACTTTTACATACAGGTACGCTGATTGGTAACTTAGTTTGATAAATGCCTTGGTTTTGCTCTGGATGTGTAAAGAAAAAGTTTGTTCAACTGTTCCGGAAAATTACTCACCAGTTGAAACCCTGCAACTTCCCCTCTTTTAAATGTGTATGATTGGGAACCATGAAATGACTTAGTTTTTGACAATTTGCAAATTACTCATCAAGCCGGAACAAATTTCCCCTGTTTCTCCTCAAAAACATTTCTATAGTAGGGGATTTGAATCATTTAATATAAAATTGTTCCTTAATACTTGTGTTAGGTCCTGACCTCCTGTAGCTGTGGTTTGGCTGAAACAAGGCAATCCCTGGCTTTGGGTTGAACCAATAAAGCTAGTCATATTCAGAATGGTTTGCATTGTTATAACCTGTTATGGTTAACCAATTCACCCTCAAGCTGCTAGCCAGGTTCATGCCTGTTCACTTCCTTTTCCCCCCAGGTTCCAAACTTTACCCAAAGATCTACTAACTTTTTTGGTGTGAAATGAAAAGGGGGAAAATCAGTTAAGAAATATGCTGAAAAAATTGCCTTCAAGGTATGAACTTGTATTATAATGCGTAGCCTTATACCAACTAGTCAGTCACTCAGTACTGTGTTGTGTGGCCTCTCCGTGCCCTACCCGAATTATAATGCTTCAGCAGCACCATAGAATCACAGCTCTGCCAACAAAAACAACCACTGCCGTTTTTCCTTCCAAATCTTTCAAAATCCTTTTACAATTTAGCACCATTTGTATTATTTTTATGAACAAATTGGTGCTAATTTTACAGGTTCATTGCATGTGAAAGGGGAATGTTTAATTCAGCTGTTTTATTTTCTACAACTTTAAATAGCCAAAAAGAAGGACATTTGAGGACATTTTTAACACTTTGAAATACAAAATTATGTAAATTAACATGGAAGAGTTATCGCAGTAATTGGTTAAATTATTTGGCGATTATTGTTATCGTGCCTTGAACTCCCGCCACCGTTAGTGTGAAAAGAAAAGACTCGTTCTGTGGATACATAAAAAGTTGACAAAAGAAACAGGAAACACACCTCTGGGGCAGTTACCTTGTGGGTCACTGAGCGCTTTCAGACTTCAACTTAGCATTCATTTGGTTGCCTGCAATTAAGTATTAAAAACTTACAGGTGGGTGAAAAAGACTGGCTCCCTGTTTGCGCACAATAGACGGTGCCTCGCCAAAGGTTGTTGAGGTTCTTTTCATGCGTAAAAACAAAACTGTGTAATAATGGGTTTGGTTAGGACCTGGGTTTGTATCCCTCCTTATACAAGGGTGTTGACCTGACTTTGAAGAAAATGACTTAACCTTTTTGTATGTTCTAGCAGCATAGCATGATTAGGGGTGACGTGGAGAACAATATTGGCCGCTTTTGTGCGCTCATGTGTTTACCGAAAATAGGGCTTATGGCTCCTTTAAGGTTGAGTTGCTTGTAATTGGTTGGTTATGAGTACGTGTGTGGGTATGTTAGCGGTGGTGTTCGACATCAAGCATGTCGAGTAGAAACAAATTGTCTACTTGTTAACAATTCAAAAAGATGGCCAAGTTTAGTATTTGACAGAAATAGGTATATTTGTCATGGCTTGCCAAAATAAACTTCCCACTATCTGAGTGTTTTGTGGGCATAGTGATGATGTGTAGCGTTGCCGAGTGATAGAAGACAGTAATGTTTGTCAGTGTTTATTTTTGCTCCAACCTGCACAGCAGAAATGTTGTCAGTTTCTGTCAGTGCTAAACTTGTTGCAACTTCAAGAATGTGACCAAGTGACTATTGCGGTTCAAAGGGGTCCTTATAACCACTTGAGAGTGTGTGTACTATTTCGTGCTTTTGTTGATTCAACAAAACTAAAGAAACCTAATAAATCAAGGACATTGCCTTTCACAGATTGGTCATAAATACTCACCTATTTCCTACTGGCAATGTATTAAATGAGTGTAAATTATGGCCAAGAATAAGTAACAAAGGCTAATTATTTGCAATTGGAAGTTAAACAAATTCAAGCACTCAAGATTGTGCATTGTTTCAAGGGCTGTGAGTTCATCTCAAATGCAAGTCATTATTTTTTTTATCAGACCAACAGGCATGGAATAAATGTGGAATTTGGGAAGCTCCTTCCAGGGAAATGTTACCTTTTGGAGGCAATTTTGCTTTTTTAGATCAAAATACATGGTGAGAAATGTATCTATCTTCCCAGGAAATAAATATCTTTTTCAGGCCTGCAGACCATGGTATGAAGAGTTGATCTTTAGATGAGGAGAAACAAAACCGCTCCGTTTCAAAACAGTAGATTGAGATGTTTTTATAGAGCAAAAATGGCAACTGTCTTGTGACCTTTCTTTACAAGTCTAAGTGTATGTGGATAGATCTATTTTCAGCCGGTGTTGAAGATGTCTTCAAATTTATTCTGGGTTAGCTCCGCTGTTCTGTAAACACTCCTTCACCTTATCTAGGCGTACTAGGGTCGCTCGAGATGGCTTCAAATGTTGAACATAACATTTCTGAAAGGCAAACTCAATGCCAAAGAGATTTTATAGTTGCTTTTTGTAGAATTTTCTTGTTTCTAGAAGTTCCCATGTAAGCTTAATAGGCTTCAAGTTTATAAGCACTAGCTTTTCAGCATTCAGGAATTGTCACATAGTTTTGTTTAGCTCATCAGCTGTGTTGTAGTTCTTGCCATTTACTTCTTAAACTTTGCCCAGGGTTGCAATGGGCAAATATTCTTATAGAATAGTGCTCATCAACTAGAAACAACAATACTGCACTTAGTGTGCACTACATAACGTCATATTACGGAATAAATTAAGACGTACGTGGATTACGTGACACAAGACTTTTATTTCTGTGTATTTAGGCCTAGCAGGGCACTCCATTCCACAGATGTGCCAACAATTAACTTTTAACTAAAAAGAAATTGTTTAGCAAATTTTGCAGGAAAAAAAATTAATTTTATCAATTTTGTGAGTCGCACTTCACAAGCTTAGATCAGACATTGTCCCTTAGTGAAAAACATTTCATTCAATCAGTCAGACTTACATTCATAAAGAAAATACAACTACATGAGACTGCATGAGAATGTTTGAATGTTCATGATCAGACATGTTACTTAAATAAACCTGAAATTGTCATAGGATGTTATGTATTTATCCAAAGACATCCCAATCTGGAAATTGACTAGGTAGGTGAGAAGACCTGTCACAATCAAGTTTGCAAATCATTTCCCCGCCAAGGAATAGCAGAAATGCAAATTCAATTAACCATGCTCCTTCCCTGATTAGCAGGACATGGCTAATTACAGCTGTCAAAGATGTCATTTTATTTGTAGAAAGCAGCGTATCATCCTTATCACACTGTGATTGACTGACAGGGAAGACCACTTCTTAGAGTTTATCGTTGCGCTTTTTTTAGATAGAAGGCCTGTATAAGGTAGCCTTTACAAACTCAGCAAGAGAACTATCAGGATTTAACCTGAATTTAGGCTATTTTCTGTAAACTCAGCAAGAGAACTATCAGGATTTAACCTGAATTTAGGCTATTTTGTTGCCTGAATTTACACTGATTTTTATTTTCAGCCTGTTTTGCAGCATTTTGGTCCAATTTCACATGCTTCTCAAGATATTTCACAAAGAGTCATTTTCATGCCTGTAAACTTTATTTCAATTTGAGTTTGGATGAACACTAAGTCAATCTTGGTATATGTACTGCAGTGCCGGTACATCGATCAAAGACAGAATGCATACAAGCGAAAAGTATGGTGTAACACATGATGCCCCAATTAATTTCAAAAAAGTTAATTAGTTCTTAATTGCTTACAAAAATGTAGATACTTATCTTGGTGGAATTGTGAAACAACCTTTAAGATGAAAAAAATTGTTGTGCCCTAGATCATGCAGTTCCCTCCTATATACCTGAAACAAAATCCACATTAATTATACAAATTAAAGATCAGTAAATTTTTGTTAGGTCCATAAAATTTGTAATATTAAAAAAATCAGCATAAAGGTAATCGGCAAATTTGACCACGTAGTGACGTAGATTAGAAAATTTGAACTTGTATCAATTTTGATTACATGTAAGTAAATGGTGAACCATTTAACATGTACTTATCTTTTTGAATATTTCATTTATATTTTAGCATTTATTAACAGCGAGTCTCTTATTAGTTGCTTATGTATTCAACATTTAAATGAAGATTTTGTAGAATTGTTAAGAACAATAACATCCATAGAATTTAAGAGGCCTCAATTCAAATCATCTTGCAGTAAATAAGCTTAAAATTCACGTTCATGTGAACTAAAAATCCATGCTACACAGGAGTACAGACAACAAATTAAAATGCGCTTGTATTTAAAATGTTTGCACTAGACACATGCATCAGGTCAAAATTCTTTCTTAGTTGCGCATCTATTTTGTTGATTCTCTCTGTCTGCATCAATTCGTATCATCTCCACCGAGTGGACTAGTCGTAACACAAGAAATAAAGGGGTTTCCCCGCTACAGCACCTTGAATGCATACTAATCACGCCAATTCTTTCCCCTCTTACACACGCTATATTGTCAATCTATGCATCATAACAGCAGCAGGTGATGAGTATACGTAGATGAGATTGTTTTAACATGACGCATGGACTAAGGTTTCTAAATAATGGAATTTGTGTTTTTGGATTGCCCTGCAGAGATTTGCATTAGAGGTTTGAATGAGATGTATTCTGCAGATAGTGACAGCTCTTAAGGTTTTGTTGATTTTTAATTGTGTGCTGGTGTTTTAATTTGTCATTCATAAATTCATTGAGATTAATTTTCTTCTGTTTTCGTTTACAAAATTCAAAAGCAGTTTCTTTGAAATTGGTCTCTGGATTGGTTTTGGACATGGCGAATAAGTAATTTGTGAAGTTAAATTTTCATGAAGGATTTTTCAACTAGACACTTTGTAGTACATATTAAAGCCCAGGTTCAGGCAGCTAGGTTCAAACAATTTAGAACTTCACATCAGTATTTCTCTTAAAAATCTGAACTTTTGATTTTGTTGAGAACATATATAGTCTAATTATTCTACAGCCTGTTGAATTCTGTAATATTGATGTCCAAAATAGTCTAGGTTCATTCCAGGTATTTTGAGTCTCAGTGACACAAAATTTGGAAGGCTGAAGGCTCATCTTTTAAAAAATAATTCTGAATCTATTATTTTTATATAGTTCTATTGGCTCATGGTGGTCATTCAAGTTTGGTTTATATTATTTGCTTGTTCTACACATGGGTCTAAATTTATGCTATTTGTTGCCCCATTTAGCTCCTTTGATACTATGTAACTGTGTTGATTGGGAGGTTATCACTGATCAGTGCAAACTACACACAAATAGGGTGAGTTGAGCTGTTTGGCATATAGACACTGAACAGGAACGTGTTGTCAAGATTTATACCACATTTTATCGAATTCAGTAGTTTATATGCTAGCATTAAAGTGTTTGAACATTTTTATGCACTTGTTTGCTGGTTTTGCTCTTCATTTAAAATTTTCGAAATATGGAAACTTTGGATATTGCCTGACTTATCAAAGTAATTGAGATTGTCAATTGATTGATTGAACTTCCTATTAAATTGAACACATGGGCTCAATATTTAGTTAGAAAGGCCATAGTTTTTGATCCTAATTTACATGATTATTGGACGGAATAAGTGGATAGAGGTGATTCCTGTTTGCTTATGCCTGACCTCTATAACCAGAAATCAAGTCACCTGTTTCAAATCGTTTCCATCCAAGACATCATACAAAGTACGTAGCCTTTGACCTCTTTGTGCGGGAAGTATCCTTCCGTCTGACCGACCTCCTCCTAATTTGTGGAAACGATAATTATTATTCACGGTTATTGGGCTTCCCAACCGCTGATGAGAGACTTGAAACCTGCAAGGTAGATGCTATACGTGCTCATGTTTGAATGTACAACTGATAGGTTTTTAGATCGACTACCCCGAGGCTGCAGGGTTCTATTTCCTCATCCCGCTGGGATGTGAATTGAGCCAAGAGGAGTTGGATTACGCTTTTGAGGAGTAGGCCTATTTTTTTAACGGGCTTGATTAAGTTCACTACTTTTTTCATTATAGGTTAGGGTCAGTATTTTGTGTGCTTTCAAGTTTGACAAAGTGATAGTTTGGAATTTGATGTCCAATAGTGCAGAATTTAAAGTTGTATGTAACTTTACAAAATGTTTTTTTTTTTTATAGAACAAAAAAGGTAACATTTTCATTCCTGTGGCATGTACTGTGACAATTTGAGTGTGATACTGTATCCATATCATAGAGTCTGTAATTAGAATCAGACTCTATGCTGTATCCATGAAACATGGCTTCTTTTCTCACACTCAAATTTTCACATACCAAATGATACAGATCTGTAATCTTTGTGATATGATTATCAGTAGATATCAGTGGATGTTTGAGCAAGCGGATTGAGGATACTCAAGATAGAATGAGTGACAGACAAACATTGTCAGATATAGTAATGACCAATAAGACAGAATGTGCCCTTAGCTTTACGGGCCACTATCAAGTGTCAGTTTTTTAGTCATCAAAGGTCTTGACAGATTACAACACCATGGATTTGTTCAGCTTGCATTTGCTCTTTTTGGTTTTCCCATGTTTGATTTTGACTTTCTGTAACACTATGTTGATAAAATAAATTGGAACTTGCTTACACATGGTGCAAAATTCAGCACCATCCTACAGCATTCTATATTGGATATCCATGCAGGCTGGTCAGTGGTATAAGTTGGCCTACAGGAAGAATCCATTTCAATTTCCTGAATGACCCAAGATTATAATCTACAAATGCCCTTTCCTTGGTATTAACATTGGTTCATGTCTAAAATTATCACAAAACATGTCTGGCCCTTTCCTCTTCACCCTAAAATAACCACAGAGACATGTTTAGAAGGGAAGTGGAAGTTCAATGGACCTCAACAATAAACTTAAATTGGTAAACCATGTGATTGAACTTCCAGCAGTTGCTTCCTTTTTCGGTCTAGTTGAAGTGCTAATAAAAAGTGACATAACAGAGGGACTAGTTAGTTTGCTGTTAATATTCTTAGATAAATGTGGCACTTTTCAGAATTTTTCATGAAATGTGAAAGCACCTGTACATGAATGTAGTGCTCAGCAACATATTTGTTTTCTTTTTCAGAAGAACAAGTGGCCTAACCAGGCACAAAAGATAAACATGTTAACATGATTAAGCTTGAGGTTTAGTTCGCATCACAGCGCAATCACTAAAAGAGTTAATTCCAATGAAATGATTATTTCAATGTAGTGATATTGATAGGGGCTAATATTTGATATAAATGTTATTTTAGTAGTCTAGGGAGGCAACATAGCCATTAGTTTTCATTCACCTTTAAATAAATGCTGTACACATGCGAGATGAAACTAACCAGGCAAGAGTGTTTTGAGTAAGCCATTGTGCATAACTTATGCGGGATCCAGCGATCAATGTAATATCTCCTTTCAGTGAACTTTTAACATCGGAAGTAACGCCTACACACAGATATTCCCAGTTGCTGATTGTGAAATAAGCAATTAAAGGAACACTTGTTTTTGTTAAGCTCACATCGGTTTCAAAAATTTGACACTGGCTATCAAAACAACGAGAGATTTGTGACATTAAGAGCGATGGAATGAATAAAACACTCTGCGAAAAACAAAACTGACATAGGAAATATAAATTGCAAAGATTTGTCAACCAAAAATTACAAGGCTTCCCAATTTTGATAATTATTGATTGAAGAGGCTATTAATTTGAATTTTATCCAAAAATATTTCTGTCGGCTGTTGTTGAAATTGCAATTAGTCTTGTTATTCGACATGTCACGAAATTTGTCGTTATTAATGCTTTATTCTCTTTATCCTTGAAAGCTAGTCAGGTAGTGAACTCGGTAAAATGTTATTGTGTACACTATTCATGCAATTTTGTATGGAAAGTTCTAGGGTAGTTTCTCTTCCTTAGTTTGTATTCAAAGTCATTAAATCAAAACAAGCTCACGTACAATAGAATCGACATAACACGTGTGTAAACATAAGTAAACACGTTGTTAATAAGCGTGTTGTTGGATTGGTTTCAAAAATGAGGTGAAATCGGTATCTGTGATCCCGAA
Source organism: Ophiopholis aculeata (assembly GCA_032273385.1). Taxonomy (NCBI): domain Eukaryota; kingdom Metazoa; phylum Echinodermata; class Ophiuroidea; order Amphilepidida; family Ophiactidae; genus Ophiopholis; species Ophiopholis aculeata. The sequence goes on along the minus strand of JAUMTS010026689.1, from coordinate 8,155 downwards.
CGAATTGCATGGCCCTCTTGGTTAGACGCATAGATCATGTGGTTCATTCAAATGAATATTTATATATCTTTGCATAATGTTTCATTAAAGTAACATTTATGACCGTTTTATAAAGCCTATTAAATATCCAACATGAGTTTGTTTTTGTCCATATGTGTGGGTAAGATTAGGGGTTACATAATGATGTACATGGCGTACGTGTGTTTTCTTTAGGTTTTTTCTTTCTTTTCTGAATGCGTTGACATTTGAAATTATATTGAAACAAAAAGTCAAAGAAGAATTTGTTCCTGTCGGTTTACTTGTACACTCCTTCTGAATTGAAAAACATATCAGTCAAACTGTCAACAAAATGATTAAAACGTTTACAAGTCATGGTCTTTTATTATGATTGATTGTGGATAGATGGGTGTTTCTTTGACAAAAGATTACAGCCCACTTAAGTAACTATCCAAAAATATGTTCTACAAGTTCAGAAAAAAATTGATACTTATGTTTCCCACGGCTTATCCATCATCCTACAATTTACAAACTAAAAAAAGCTTGAAGTTGATGATTTATTAAAACCGGAGTTTTGATAAGTTTCACAGGTTTTTTATTTGCCTAGACCAAACAAACATAAGCAACCATGAACTTGTGGGGCCATCATACACAAATCCACCAGAGCAAGAATTTATGGCATTTCCTGCCTGGGTTCTTGGCCTGTGATTGTCGTAGCCTTGAAAAAAATGGCAGCCTGCTTGTCGTTTGTCCCTCGGACTTGCATGTTTGCGCCCCATGTAAAGCTGTACAATAACCTCTGGTGCATGTACATTTTCTGTTTTAATTGTGTGTGATAGAAGTTTGAACTAGGGCAAGGTACAAGAAATAGAAATAAAGGAAGGACAGTTGCGATGATTTTTCTTGAATTTTTAAAAATAAAAATGTTTTGTGCAAATTTGCCAGATGGGAAAGCAACAAGTTAGTTGATTGGTGCAGACATGATTACATGCAAGTTCAAGTGTGGGAATATTACATTGGCATGGCTGTTGAGCAGTATATTGATGATGATGACTTTACCAGGACTTCAGTGGTGAAAAGAGATTTTTTGGTCTTTCTAGTATATAGTTTCAGTAGAAAGGGGTTATCGCGGTTGGTTTGCGTGATACATGAGGGAAAAGTTGAGAATGGGGGCACGCAGCCGCAGATGTGGCGCTGGGGATTTGAAATGTGTGCAAACTTGAACATACTCGCCAATGTCAGACATGCCCTGTCTGTCATGATGATGGCAATAAAACATGTCTGCTAGTAGTAGACATACAGCAGCAAAGTTTGATTTAAATTTACATCATGAATTAAATGAATTCAACAGTAATAATTCTTATTAATTGCCATTTAATGGTGATAACTTCACACCTTGTTATTTTTCTGTGATCTACTGAGATTTTAATCTAAAAGCATCTCTTGTGTTCTTGTTTGATGGCCTACAAAATGTATCTTTAAAAATACAGATATATGGCCTTTAACAGTGTGACGTCAGCGGATACTTTGCGGTTAGATTTTAGTAATAGATTTATTCCAAAGTAAAGGGAAAGTACCTTGTTGCTAATTATAGCAAAGTTAACAATAATGCAGGCCAGATTGATAATTTATCAGTAATAATACGAAGAAACATGGGCTAAACACGTTAGAACTTAGCAGTATGGACTTAATGACGCAAGTATACCAAGAAATTGTTATTTTGTCATTAAAAATGGTGTTACAGTATTTATTTTTGAGAATTTCTGATGATATCAAACATTAAAATGTAAGTTCATAGTGCTGGTAGAAAACGATAATATAGTTTAAAACAAGCTTTCAGCACTAGGTGAAAATCCACATACATTGTACCTTGAATTTTCAACATGTAACACTATGTCCTCATCAGAAGAAGTCCTATGATGTTGTGACAGATTTCATCTCTTCCTAACCTTACACCCCGTCAAGTGTGGGAGGCCATTTATATCAAGAAGAAAAAACCTTACTGAACCGTGACCAAGGATTGAAATTACGGTCCCTATATTTATGGACTCTTCCGGTCGGACATTATCTAAGGTCGGGAAGAGTTAAAATCTGTCACAACATCATATAGGATTTCTTCTGATGAGGACATAGTGTTACATGTCGAAAATTTAAGGTACAGTTTATGTGGATTTGCTGAAAGCTTGATTTTAAATTATGATACTAAACATGTTACTTGTTTTGAAGGATTTTCCCCAAAATACATAAAATGCATGCATCATATTTTGATAAGCATTCGATTTTCATGATCAGCAGAAAACAAGTTTAGGCCATATAGCTTGATCAAAATATAGGTTGGTCTACATGATACATCAAAAGCACTGATCGGTATTATGAAACAGCTGGCCCACTTGTCTTTTTGATATGGTTCTTCCCTATAACGAAGTGGTGAGGCATCATTTGTACTAAATTTAAAGTGGATGTAAAGAATTTCCTTGGAGCTGCCCCCATGGGGATTCAACTTGACATGGGTGCAGTAGGCAGGGAGAGGATATTTGAACGTGATCATGGGGGATAACCAACCGGGATATTGACATTGCCTATTTGGATGACCATATCCTACCCACGTCCAATGAGGTGCACCCACAGTGTCAATTTCACAAGTTGGGATGAGAATATTTATTTAAGTGAATCAACTATTTGTTTAAAATGTTGAAATGAAGGTTTCATTAAATACTAATTACTTTGGGACTTCTTTTTGAGGAGGGGGTTCTCAGAGTTGGTTAGATTAAGGGTGTGCGGTTAACTACTAGTAACCCTTACCCAATTCTAAGGGTCATTTTGATAGGAAATGGTGGCACATTTGATATTGAACTAAGGATTTTGCTTTGAGCTTTTAACAGGTCAATTGTTTCAAGAGCTTTTTTTATCTCCAGAGTTGGATGCTTATTAATTGTGAGATAGGAAACCACACTACAGACTATTGCCCACTCTGTAATCACTCTCACGGATTTCATAACCAGAAATCGTGATTCCTGTGAAGATATTCTTGTGGCCTGCATTCCATAAATGTGACTCCGGATTAGGTGTTTCCATTTTGGTAATATCTGATTCAAATACCATGTGTTGTTGTTTCCCTTTGATTTGACCCAAGAATGGCTTATATTTCGGGACTAGTCAACAATTATTGGTTACATCTATGGGACTATTGTTATAAAGAAGGGGGTGTTCAGTTTGTAGGTATGCCCCTAAATTATTATGCTATCATTGACGTCATGTCATTTACTATGACTGGATGTTGTACTTTCTGACCTGGAAAGATGACTATTGACATGAACACGACTTATTATTTTTTTAAAAAGTTGAGTAGTCCCCTGAATGTTTTGTCAGTCTAAATTTTGGCCATTGTCCGAGTGTGTGAATGAACTTCTAACGCCATATGTTTTATCTTTCATGGACATGATTATAAAAATCATCAATGAACATTTTAGTCTCAAACTCTCAATCAATTTCCTGAATAACTTGGAGTACCGGTAATAGTAAACACACATTTTGTAGACTACACAAATAGTGGGTTGGCTAGCTATTCAGGCATTGTTTTGTAAAGCTCAAGTGTGCATCAAATCAGTGATTAAAGTAGATGAACTCTTGGTTTGTTTTCAAAATCAAATGATCAAATTGTACAAAAAAATTTGTGAGGAACCTTGATTTCTGAATTAAGTATAGGCCTACCTATAAATATGACGCATGTCAAAATGTATAAATTTGACGCAGATATTCATTTTACACTGATTATTATCAATTTGTGAATTGTGATATGCAGGTTAGATTTGACATATTGTTGAACATTTGAATATAAATTTAAGATTAGAAATCAAAACAGCTGTCTTGATTTATAAATGTTGTTTCTTTAATATATACTGCAGTTTCTTAAATTTCTAATATCCATAAACTTTAAATGTCATAATATCTGCCATGTACGTCTGACCATGGTCTGACACACCATCAGGTGATGTTCATGCATTCACACCGATTTAGAAACATTGATAGTGGTTTGATAAAATCCTATTTCTCTCTCCCATTTTCCACATATCACACCATGACTGAAAGAAAAAGATTTGTATGCGTCAAACAAGCCTGCCTCCCACTCAAACCACAGGGCTTTGGCCTCTGTTTTTTAACATCCGTTTTATAAAAAGGTCATCTTTGTTATGGTTTCCAATTCCCCATATATGAAAATGTATGAAGCAGTAGACTAGATCTAGCCAAGCAGTCGGATGTGCCACTTCCTCTTTTCCCGGCCCGGCATACCGGCCGGCGTGTGCTATGTGCCTGCCATAATATTACAATCTCCTCAGGCGAAATTCACTGTCTAGCATTTCCTGTCAACCATAACATGCCACTCTATGTGTTCTGGGAATGAAACATCATTCTCTGTTAAGTTCAAATCAATCAGAGCCATCTGTATGTAATGAACTTCACCATCAAGATTGAGGCTACTGTGGTTTATGGTTTTAGCATGGTACCCATTGGGCGACGTGGATGCATACACAATGGGATGTAGAGCTTTTATTCATCTTTAAGATAAAAGTAGACTTTTGAGATAATACCTTGTTTACAAACACTAAACGAAAACATCCTATGAGTTTATGGTTCAGGGAAAATAGAACAGTGATATGTACTTAATCTGAATTGCCCTGATTGAAATTTCGAACTTGCCTAAAAGAAATTTGTTCAAATGCGTAAATTTACAGCAACACACAGATTTCTTTCTGTAACGATACATACGCAGTTACATCTTGACCATCAACGATCACACAAGCGAGTGTGCATGTAAAATCTTAGTGTGTTTCAAAGAGCTGCAACACTCGCACAGAATCCCGAGTTTAACTTGCTCTTTGGCTGTGAATTTTATGCGCATTTCAATTGCAATGTAAGAGAGACTGCCTAGCATCTTTAGCTACATGTGCAGAGCCGGGCATGCAACATGGCTTACACATACACATTGATGCACAGTGAGCTAGCTCTCACTTACATAGAGTGTAAACAGGTGAATGTATTTTCGTGCTGTGCATAAATAAATTTATGAACATAAATTGATTGCAAACGGGTGAATTTCTCGGAAGTCGTCGATGTATGAATAGTTTCAACTCATTTTGCAAGCAGCACTCGCTCACTGTGTAAGCTAGCTGCTATGATCTGTTGGTGTTACATGTAACTAGAACAGGAAGGTGCAATAAATGCATTTATGAAATGTGCTATTTTAATGAGAGGATGAGCTCGCAACAAATTGTTGATAATGTCAGCTGTATTTGATTCAGCTGTGCGGGGTCATATGATTGATAGGGAAAACGATGATGGTTCTGTTTTTGTTTTTGTATTGATTTTGTATAAAATTGTTAAAATGGCGTCAAACATGTGGATCAAATTGAAAATAAATACACAAATGCAAGCTTTAACCCTACACAAATGTAGGCTAATTGTTAAAACTGTCCAACAATCCAGGACATAGTGGACTGCTAATTGTTTGTATTGAGGAAAAGACAGTGTCAGCGATGTTAATTAGGGTAATCGAAAACGGTGATGGTTCTGTTTTTGTTTTTTATTGATTTTGCAGTAAATTGTTAAAATGGCGTCAAACATGTGGACCAAATTGTTAAAAAATACACAAATGTAGGCTAATTATCAAAACTGTCCAACAATTTAGGACATAGTGGACTGCTAGTGTTTGTATTGAGGAAAAGATAACGATGTTAATTAGGGTAATCATTCCAAGTTCCATTATAATGTAAATAAACGAACTGTAAAATGTGTGATCTTCAGAAGATAGCAATGCACATTCAATCCCCTAATAACATTAAGTCCACTGTTAGTCAAGTTGAAAGAATCGAAGGTCAAGATTTATCAGCGGTGAACTATTTTGTGGACTTGATCTTGTTGGCTTTTTGTTTGGTTAATTAATCAATGTGTAATTAAAGGTGCAGTTCTCCACACATTTGGAATTAATCATAACCCACAGTGTATCCGTTGGTTTGGCCAAACTCAGGGTGGGGCTATTTTGTTTTACATGCTGGTAAATAAGGTCCTTCATGGTTCTAGTGGGCAAAATCTGGAATTGATTAAATGACATGATAACATACTTTCACAAATCAACAAAACATTTTTCCAAAAAACATGTTCAAACAACCTGTAATTAGATGTCATGCTAACTCTTATTAGTCCCGTTAGCTAAAGAACCCCGAAAATAAAACAAATCGACAAATGAAAAACATTATATTTTCAGTTTACCTGTTCTAACAAAATGAGAAATACTTTACGACAAGATTCACATTACATATATTATAAACAAGCTTCAAACGGATAAATTGCAAAACATGTATATACACATTGAAAGGACGGCAAGGAAAGTCGCGAGATTCAGAAACCATCTGAGGCTAAATTTATGCTGTTACAACTCGCATATTACTCCCAAAAGCCTACGTTTAACATCTTGTACCAAAGTTCACAAAGCGGACAAGATACTCCGCCATGCTGATAGAGCTCTTGTGAACGAAAGAATTCGCCAGAATGACCAAAACATTTGTGTTTTAAAATCAAAACAAGAGCATTTAAACGGCGATTTACGCGGGGAATTGAGTGACCCGGATTTTGAACGTGTGTGTCAGGTCACGACGACTGCGCAGTTGAATGAACACAATGTGGTAAAAGATCGCCAAATTCGGAAGTTTCAACAACTGAAAGCGCTGTCTGACGACCCTGTTTTGTCGCCGGAATGGATGAGAAATGCAAACAAAGACACTAATTTTAACAAGGACAAGTGGGTAGTGAATTTGTCGTCAAGATCGCTAAGTGAAGCCGAAAGATCTGTGTTGGAACGCGGTTTGAATTTTGCTCCAACTCCGAATGAAATACCTGTTGTTGACATCATAACAGAAACCGAGTACGCAATTAAAAGACTGCAGTACGATAAAAACAACAGACTTGATGAAAATTCTTTGTCTGAATTGCGTGCACGGGTAGCCGGGGCGTTGAAATCTGCGAAACCCCCAAAGAGTAACATCAATAAACAGGAGCGTGACGCACTTTCAGCACTTGCAAAAGACAAAAAGATCTGCATTTTACCAGCTGACAAAGGTCGGGCGACGGTTGTTTTGAATTCTGATCAGTACGATCAAAAGGTCAGTACACTTCTTGAGGATAGTAACACCTACGCTAAGCTAAAGAAAGACCCAACTAAGTCTTACCAGACTAAGCTTATTAAACTTCTCAAGAACTTCAAAGCAGACGGTAACTTATCGGAAGCTAAATATTACAAACTTTATCCAACTTCGTGCGGGGTACCTCATTTTTATGGCTTGCCAAAGGTCCATAAAACCGGGGCCCCTTTGAGACCTATTGTTTCGAGCATTAACTCTGTAACATATGAGAGCGCAGGTTACCTTGCTGACATATTAGGTGCGTTGATTGGAAAGAGTGATCATCACATCTTGAACACTGAAGCGTTTGTCAATCGTGTTAAGAACTTGAAGATTGACACCGATGAGATTTTGATTTCTTACGATGTGTCAGCGTTATTCACTAGTATTCCGGTGGACAGTGCCTTGGAAGTTGTAAAAGACTTCCTCGCGAAAGACGACAGCTGGAAAGTCAAAACTGATTTGACCGCAGACCAAGTAGTAGAACTGTTGGACTTTTGCCTACGCACTACTTACTTTGTGTTCAGAGAACAATTTTACCAACAATGTGGAGGTTGTGCTATGGGCAGCCCAGTCAGCCCAGTGATCGCGAATCTTTATATGGAACATTTTGAGAGAACCGCTCTTGCATCATCTCCTATCCAAACAGAGATTTGGCTGCGATACGTAGATGATACTTTAGTTATTCTACCCAAATCAGGAGTTGAAGGCTTTACCGAACATATAAATTGTCAGAACGCTCACATTAAGTTCACCAACGAACAGGAAGAGAATAATCATCTTGCCTTTCTGGACACAAAATCTCACGCAATCCGGACGGCTCAATTGATATTTCCATCTACAGAAAACCAACACACACAGATCAATATTTGCATTTTGATTCTCACCATCCGGTCGCGCACAAACTCAGCGTCATAAGAACTCTTACTCATAGAGCGGAAATAGCGGTGACAAACACAGAGGAAAAGGAGAAAGAACTTTGT
>JAUMTS010026578.1:0-11314 GCA_032273385.1 Ophiopholis aculeata | reverse complement strand
TTTATTATTTGATTTACTACAAACCTGATGAATCTATTTAAGGACAAATCTAGCGCCTTTAAAGTACCGTAAAAGTTGAACATCCGTATTTAGTCTGATATTAAAGGGCATAGCGAATATGTTAATATTTAAAAATGTTTAAATACAATGATTTAGATAGTTTAATTTGTTAATATATAAATTTTGATTAATTCTTGGTAAAAAATCATCATAGAAGTGCCTAATAGCGCACAGGGTAGAGATGATTATAGTCGAGCATTTCCAAGATTTTACCAGATCTGCATGGATTATATTCACAATCGCACTAATTAGGTATCTCAGAAATATTCACGTTTGTATACTAAAATGCGCACACTAGAACGTTTTTAAATACAAATCAGCTGTACCAAACCACTTCATTATTTTACCAGTAATGAAAAAGGTTAAAAAGGAATCTTTAAATACAATTTAGCAATAGGTTCACGCCTGTAAAATCCAATTCCCTAGATGTGCAATTCATGTTTGAAACAGCTTTAGATACATCCCGACATCATAAACAGCAGCAGTGTGGGACGTCGTGTGATGTCATTCGCATCGAACTATTTACACAGGTCTTAACATAAAATTAATTTAATAAACCTTTATGCTATAAAGAATTTGGGATATAGAACAACTGCTAGTAGGAACGTCTGACTGTAAACAGTTCGTTGCATCCTGATATCATGAGCAATGGACACTAAAAGTTATTTTGTTTAGCTATAGATATGTGAGAAAAAGAGAGAGATTTAGATGAGTGTATCTGCTGAGTGATTATAAGTTGTGACGTTCGGATAAAGTTCAAAAACGTGGACTGGTATACATAAAAGCAGACCCGTACCAGAGAAGTGAGGAAAGCGGAAGGCTGTAAATAAAAAAAATCCCAACAAATGCAAAAAGCAAATTATTTAAATTGGACTTTATTTTCCAAAAATGTCGAACTTCCGGGGAGGCAGATCCCCACGTCAGACACCTACTTGTGTCGCGCAATAGCGATAAATTGCACAAACGCGGTAATAAATGTACTTTTAGGGGAAGTTCGCCCGTCCCACATGAAGGTAAACTGCTTTTATACATTCCCTGTGCTTCAGCAAATCGCTGTACCTCATCATCTAAAGAAATACATTGAATACGATCGGAGAAACAAGATATCCTTGAAAAAGAAACATGAAATGACATGATTTGAAAACGGCTTTTGTATGTATGTATGCATGTATTGAACTTTGTGTCGATGTCCATATATCTCTTAGTAGTAGTGTAATACAATCCGATGAAACCAAGACAGGAATTGGTCACTTTTTCTTCTTCTTTTTAGATTTCTCTACCGCAATATTAACCTGTGTAGAAGATGTACTCAAGTCACCTATGCGATCCTTCTATATGTATTATACCCCTAACGAATACAATGATACAATATATCAAGCATTGACAATGACATTTAAGCTGAAACTATAAGAATGTCATATTGTCCAAGATACCCTACCTTGAATCAGCGAGGTTTAAATATCCACTCATATCCAGACAGAGGTTGAAGCATATTGTTTTAGGTAGCAAATAATGAAGTTGGCCCACAAAAGCTGCGTTTTGTATATATATTGACTAGCTGTTTGTTTGGATTATCCAATTTATTAGCAGTTTTTGAAATCTATATGTCATACCAAAGTACCTTTGGTTTCATTTGTATTTTTATTTAAAACAAATATTAAAGAAAAAATAATTCATCGTATATCGGGAAGTGAACTTGATATCTGTAGGGCCATCTGAAATAAACATTAAACAACATACAAAACATAACAATTAGAAAACAACGAATCTTAAAAAAAAAAAACACCAATCATTAATCCAAACCAAATTGTTGACCCCGGGAATATATTATCGCTAACTTTGATTTATTTAAACAATGTTTTGCAATTTTAGTTTGAATTTATTTTGTAATTCTGTTAATGCAACTTCCTCTAAACCAATGTTGCAGCTGGAAGTGTATATCAACCTTCAATAATGCACTCAAAGTGGTCAGCATTCTGAAGACTCTTATCTTTGAGTGTTTGTTTATGAATACAGTAAGAACATATGGCTGCTATCTTATTGGCATGGTTCGATGTAAAATGTCATTACGATAGTGACCTAAATGTGAAATTGAAGTAGATCCTTCCCAATATTTTTCATCACCATTTTATTAAACCTTATGTTGGGTTGGATTGAATAGCATGTAAGACAAGTATAGGCAGAATTACATTACATGTATATATATAGCATGTTCTAAGAATATGATGTACAACTGGAGGACATCAGGTTGTTGACAGTAATTGGGGCGATTTGGTACGTATAGAAATATTAAAAAAATTATTGACGGAAGATTTCGATTCAGACATAATTTGTGACGGATTATTTAGGATCTAACAATGTTGTCCAGTACATATTTCAATGAATTAAACTGTGGTCTTTAACACAACTATGCCAACTTGATTTTTTTAATAAATGGTACTTCCCTTAGGTCTGCAACCTATTTCATTATTAATGTGCAAGAAGCTGTCACCAAATACAGATCGTGTAAATTTAATCATCCAAATACTTCATCTACTATAATCATATATATGTATTTCATATCACTTTACTCGACACATCATACTGAGAACGTGTGTGTCCCATGTAAAGCCAATATCGGTTTCACAATCGGAGGGACACATGCTGGTAATTGCAACAAAATATATCATGCACCCAGGTAGAGACGTTGGGAAGTATCATTTATGTTTGTCCATGGGGATGCATAGGAGTAAACACTATTTATATCACTAATTTGTTGCCTTCGAACATTCTTGAAACAAGCATAGGGAAGCTAACAAAGTTGATTTACTAATTATGATAATACCCTAGTCCTATCAAACAGCTTCAAAAAAGTACATATATCTTTATATCTGGCGATGTTTTGGTTCCAAAATTCCTCTCCGTATTACAAAATTATTTTTAAGTAGCATGTATCATGTTTTAATGGCAATGATCCATTTATATGACAGCTGGAGACGAAAGAAAATGAATGACTTTGAGACTGATTTAGACTGAATGCAATAAATGGCAAGTGCACGCATCACGTAATTATCCTCATAAAGGAAGTCAAGCTTATTACGGACACACATCACAAGGACCGGCGTGCTTACATGATTTGACTTAGACATGAATAACTTGGAGCATTTAATCCTGTTATGTCCAATAATGTTATAGTAAAATAATAATTATGCAAGGTGATTTATAGTGCACTATGCCTCCCTAACTTTGTTATTTCACACGGCCTAAGCACACTTTACAGATGATCGCTGACCACTGTGGCCCATGTCATCCCATATATATCCATCTTAGCATCATTCAAGGACCACAGCAAACCTCTTGGGACGCGGTACTTTAGTCAGCCCACATTCATACCATCGCATCCAGGATCAGCTCCCCGAGTTTCGTACGGATTTCCACGAGACAATTAGGAGTTAGTTCCTTATCCAAGGAAATTACAAGCACGCAAATTATCACGAGAACATTGGCACCGCCGGGAATCGAACCCGGGACCTCTCGCACCAAAGCCGAGGGCCGCAACCATTGTGCTAACATGACTGCTAAAATGGCTACAAGAAATTCACTTCTAATGAAGTCGAGACTTTTCTTTCTCAAAATGTAATGTATATAGTTGTAAAAGTTCAAGCTGATCGGAATTTGGATGCTGTGGATAAGTGAACACAAACATAATTACATAAGTATTATAGCATATGTTTCATGCTGTAATGTTTATGAGTAGTTATGATAAAACACTCTAATGTAAATCTAATTATAGTCATCCTGATGTTCAATTACAGAATTCAAATTCCTAGCGACTTAATACATAAATACCATTTATAAGTAATCGTCGTGCAATTAGGCAGTGTAGAACAAATGTTTAATTGGAGATGGAATGAAATGGGTTGATTTTAAATAAAAATTAACCAGTTTACTGATACTTTATACATAATAACCCCTCTTAAGTATTATTACGTCTTCAATTAATACAATGACTAAGTTGACTGCTATAGATTAAAGAAGACACATAGTGAGTTCATGACATCCCCAAAATGTAAGCTGGTCACAGTTGTACTTTCGAGACCCAGACAAGTTGCAGGATACAACGAGCTGGCACATAACAACCTTTGTTTTGAATAATGGATGCTACGGAAAAGGTCATGACAATCCTCAGGACAAGTTGATCGGGAGTTTGGTAAAAGTAAGCCAGATCATTTTGTAAATGATCATCACTGCATCATTGTCTTTACATCATCACAAAAATGACCTGAAGTTTACGTCATTGTAGGTATACAAGCGAATTGACACCTTTATCTAAGTTCCTGACACGTATGTTGCACTTTTATCGATATAATTCCCTTTGACCTACATAGTGTTATCAGTGTTAAAGCACAGCAATTTAGTAATGGACACTTCGAAATGTTCTTGTTATCTTACTAGCATGCGATGGGGTTTTCCCCGTCTTCGTGACCTACCATACTATTTGCTACGGAACGTTTCTGGTGGCAAATTACTACCCGTGTTCCATTTACCCCTGTTCGTCTAAGACAACAACAATTGTTTGATTGCTCATTTATATTTGTCATTTGTCAAGAAAACATATGTTGTTAAAGTTTTATTCTTCATTTAATTCCATGACCAAACGACACTTACGTTTTATATACATTTTATAACTCTAGGAAACATTATTGTTACAAAACGCATGCATATCAGCTTATAACAACACGCATTTCGTTACCATGGCTATGTTTACACATTTGTTTCATGACATTTGTGGTCAAAACTATTGGACCATTTTGATTGATTTGTGTTTTCTTAGTTTCAAAGTTGATGTCAGTCGACAATGGGAAAGCAAAATTGGTATTACAATCATTACAGCGTATCGTGACAAGCCCGTTGGATATATGCATAGAACTCGACAGGGATGTACACAACGATATGTATACAGAACATATTACCTTAAAGTTTGTTCCTCCCTCGGTGAAAACATTTGCTTGTTTTATCTTTAACATTTATATTTTTACTGAGTTTAATAAAGATAGTTTCCCATCAATTCGGTGAATGTCTTTTTAACTTTCTACCCACACCATTCACAATTAAATATATAGTGTATTTCTAAACAGTAATCAAAGCAAACACGTTTAATTCAACAGCTTGAAAAGAAATATTAGTTGTATTATTATGCAGTATGTTTTTATCATACACCTAGTGAACAGTTTTAAGAGGTTATTCGAAGCACGGAAGTTATGTCATGGTATTTGACTAGATGAGTCAATATTACAGGTGCACTAGAAAAACAAAGGTTATAGACCTTTTATTTACCTGTATCCTATTATGCACTTTTTGAGAGGCACTTCTCCAAAGGCCTGTATACATTTAAAAATGTTTATTGACTAGTATATCAAACTCCGTAAAGCTGAAGCTAGCTTTTTTTAGTTTCGCTGTATTTTTGTAAAGAAGTTCAATTTAAAGCATAATTTGAACAAACACCTTAACAAAACTGAATATAAATACTGTAAATTCTGCAACTTATCCCTAAGTACAATGAAAATAAAATAGGGGAATACCAGCCCGGCTCATGGTCTTTGTAAACTGTAAATTGACTGCTTTAGCGAAGCAGATGTTCTTGTCCTCGTTCACTAAAATATATCAAAGAGTTTACCCCAACAAGTCAACTATTTGAACACATTCGCATGATAATATAAACCGAAATATATATTTTTTGAAATGTAGATTTCCAATTAAAAGCCCCAATATATTTGGAATTAACATAACTTAATTACGTTCTTGTTAATGATATTGGTTTTAAATAATTGTTAAGCACAAAATATACGGCAAGTAAGATATCAAATACGTCATGACCTGCGACGAGTGTAAGCTCTTAGTTCTCCTGAGAGCCGTGAATGTAATCAGGGCTAGTAACTATCATCCCTGAGACTTAGCAGACGTACTTTGAATGTTTTATCAGAAATAGTTTTTTTTAGCGCTAGACAGATATTACAAGGGCTTACATACACGACTTTCAACAAGCGATTATGATATCAAAATGATGTGGTTACATTTGATTATGAAGCATCTACATGTAGTACATGCTGAGTTGATTCAATAGACTTTTAGACTATACTGTGGTAAGGTGAACCTTTGAATATTTATTTGAGGATAATATCATAATCAAATAATTAAAGACAAAAGAGTTGAGCTAATAGTTTTGAAATGGCTTGTGTTTGCATCAAATATGACTCAATTGTTTTCGACATTTGTTGGATAACGTTATCTATGTTACCCGCAGCGGATAAAGATCATAATATTAAAGCGTGAAGGGAGAATCACACATTTTCACAAGCTATGAAAGATGTGACCTAGGTACGGATAACTATGACGTGAAGCTAATACTGCCTGTCTCTGTATTTTTTTGAAAAATAATAAAACCCAATGTAATTTAAATTAAGCTAATTTGAATGCATGCAATTCATTTAATACTTATCGTGTCACATTAAGGGGGGTTGTAACTTGAGATGTTAGGTTTGCAGCACTTTAAGCAAATGAAACTTAACATTGATACATCATTCAAATGTCACACCACTGTCAAACGGTATCATGTCATACCTAACTGTCAATTTTGTTCAAGACACATTTTAGTTCACAATCTTCAGTTGATATCATGATCTAGTGATGCACAATAATGTATAACAACAATTTTCATACATGCTACGGCAAGTTGCGCCCTTTATATACCTGTCAAAAGAGTCAAAGAAATGATTAATCTAAGTGCATACGATATCTGACACAGTACACCGAGTCATCTCTAATTTCATTCTCCAAAATCTTGACATATTTGGGTTTGTAGGTCAAGATCAGCTAGATGTATCAAAGTTGCAGAGCTGTGTTTTGATGTCAATAATTGCGCATGATCTGGCAAGGAGAATCGACAAACCACGTTCAAGGTGACAAACAAATATAATCATATAGATTTTGTATGCAATGATGGACCCTGTATAGGACATTTGTTACACTTGGGTGCCAGAGGGATAAAGTGATTTCAGATAGAGAACAGAATACTAGCATTTGCGTTATATAATTCAAGTGACTATCCCGGGTGACTATACGTAAGCGACAAAGCTTGCGTCTCCCAGCTTTCGCCTTTGATTTACCCTTTAAATTGGTCAAGATTGTAGAGTCAGCCACTTATTACTTGTAACATGCCACAAAGTATCTCTATTTTAAAGCCGCTTCAACATTATGTCATGCTAGATATGTTCTATATTGATGTGTATATTAAGTAATATTAATCACCGGTCAAATTCAAACAAGCATCAACAAACTGTGAATATAATCATGTAAAACAAATCGGCATCGTTTTAAATAATGTGGCGTTAAATATAAATGTTTTACCAAAACAAGGGATGCCAGTAGTGAATCAATCAGAAATTGCTAAACATGATGACATGATTAGCCCTGTCAAGCTTGTCAAATTAAATATCGAGCAATCAACTTATTACTTGTAACGCTTCATGCCTCTGCAAAATCTCAACAATTGTTCATGCGTTAAAGGTCAAGATCAACTAAACATTAACGTACAACTGGGTCTGTGATGTCATTCACATGCGCACGAGAAGGTAAATGAAAACTTGAAAGGTCATTAATTACATAGCAGGAGTAGCTAGGAGTTATGGGTAACTGAACTTTGCATTATATAAATCCAACAATCATCAGCCCTATGTAACAATTTAAGATTGCGAAGGAATTGTTCGGTGTCGCCTACTGCTATTAACAGCTAAAACAAGAACTAAAACATGCACAGAAAGTTCAGTTATGATATGCACGAAATGGTTCCATGTAATTGGTACATGTGTACTGTGCCTCTGTGTGATTTACCCTTTTCAGAAATACACACAATATAATAACGTAGTTCAACTTCTTTTAACAAAGGAAAACTGTCAGTAGCTAAGTATTCTAGTATGTCAACTGGACCTCACTTGGAAATCAATTATGTTCAAATTACATGCCTGGAGGTTTTTTAACCTGCCATAAATACATCAATTGACAAATTGATATCAAATTAAAAAAAACAACAGACAATTGCCTCCTTGACAGATGCTTTTTGTGCCGATGTAATTTGAGAGAATATGCTTGACCGACGCCAACGGAGACGTTACTCCCTTCTTCCAGATTACAATAGCGATCACCATTCACCAATATGGACACCAACACAATTGTTAGAGGATAGATTCTTGCAGATAGTGTTGTTTCATCGTATTATGCGCATATGCGGCATGTACGTTTGGCAAAGTCAGCCATTTGGTATTTTAATGAATCCTTCGAAATATAAAACTTGGTATACTAAAAGCTTCTTTTTTCAATTATCTAAATTTTCTCAAAAGTGTCGCAGATTTTGGAACCTGTTGAAAGAAATTGCAACAAAATACATCAAAAGTGTAAATAAACATGTATATTATGGTTATATTTTGATATTTCCTATCCATATGAAATTGGCATACTCCCCGGGCCGGGTGCTGAACATTGACGGATGGGTAGTTGGACTTTTAATATTAAACTTAACGTGATTATACTGATGTTTACCATGTTTACAGCATGTGTTATGCAATAGGACATGGGCCATTTATGTAAGAATCATATATTGAAACCAATTTAGCTTCTTACAATTTCCAACAGTAAAGACACGAAGACAACTCACTAAAATGCAGGGAAGGCAATGTGGCGAAAAGGGGCTAGTATAAAGTCAAGGTCACAGTGTCATGCTCCGAAATTACCAATTTTCCGTTGTAATATAATGTATCACATACACGCGAAAATGGAATCTTTCATAGAAAAACATCAATACAAAAACAACTTATTTTATATTA
This sequence comes from Ophiopholis aculeata, assembly GCA_032273385.1. Lineage (NCBI taxonomy): Eukaryota > Metazoa > Echinodermata > Ophiuroidea > Amphilepidida > Ophiactidae > Ophiopholis > Ophiopholis aculeata. The sequence goes on along the minus strand of JAUMTS010026578.1, from coordinate 2,396 downwards.
TCTATTCAGTCAAATATTTTTTCGATGATATTTGTAAAAAGGGGAAAGCCTAACATTATAAAAGTGGAATAAATGTGTTGGCACTAGGTTTAATAAAATAGCAGTTATGTCATAAATAGTAATTATGCTGATAACATATCTAAAAATTAACGAATATATTTTTGTAATTCTGCAACACCTTTATTTCAAACTTTCAAATAATTAACGTTAACGTTAGAGTGAGTATGTCTGATTTTGTTTCTACAGTTCAAGTCTAATTGGTCAAACAAGATTATCAACTGGTATACATTTGACTTAACATAACATGAACTTGCATGTTTTGGTGTGCCTTCAACATGTTCAAGAGAAGTTCATTTTATATTGCACCGGTGATGTTTACCCCTGTAGTCAAATACCATGACACAAATTTCTCTGGTTGTGATGTACGTAACATTTCACCAGGTGCTTGCTCAAAATAACTACATTTCACAACCGATTATCTTAATGTCAACAGTAGGCATTACAAAATGAATACCAAAATGTTTGTTGTGTTCGGTATCGATAGACTTCTTGTAGTTATAGAATCAAATTCATTAAACAATTATCTGGCATTCGTCATTAATAGTCTACCATGATAGATCATTTTATCTTGTATTTTGTCATAAATTATTCCCACATTTCTCTTTTATTTCAAATTTATTTCAAAAGCAAAATTTCGTATCTTTCTACAATAAAAGTATCAATAATAAAATCAACATTACACGAAAAGGTACAACACAAGACGTACAAGTAACCTAACAAAGATATTTCTGTAACCACTAATATCAACCTTTTTTCAGAAATTCAAGATAAACTCATTATACAACAATTTATCCTTCCCACAATAACCCACATAATATTGTACTCTATTAAGAACTACCTTTAACTTTCCCTACCCCTTCCTGCTCCCATGAATTAACCTAATATTGCACATTATCAGCTTTACATCACATGCAAAACATGTGCGTTAAAAAACCCCCGTAATTTCAATGATTCCTTTCCAGAGTGCATGCGTAAGCGTCTTTGTTAAATGGCCGTTTAAACGTGAGTGCAAAAAACGCAATGACGATAGTTCTTTAGAATAGATTATGACTGGAAGAAATAAAAAAGAGAGTTTATATTTTTGAATCTGAGTTAAAACTTTAATGCAAAGCAGTGTTTCAATACTAGTTACTGTATGTATCATTGAACTAGAACGATATTAAAGTGCACCATTAGGGTCATCAACTCACAATGATGGAGTAGTATACAAGATAATCTGGTTTGCTTTAACAATCTGTGCTTACCCTGCTATCAGCCTGTCATTTATACAAGAGTCGCCAACGACCTTTTCAAATAACATTATTATTTGTCGTGAACTTGTTAGTCACAGTAACTCTACCATAACTATAACATTATCGAACATAACAGGATTTCATGCCCAAAAGTTACTCATGTCTATTCTACCTCAAATAAACACGTCGGCGCACCGTCGCAGAGATTTACAGCTAGTGTACCAAATGTCATGGTCAAGTTGCTCAAGTTACGAACAAGCGCGACGTGATTCCTGCCTCGTACACCTTATGGCCATGTCTTGGAAGTTGTCAACTCTGCAAAGTACTTGGAAGTCCATCTTTACTACAAACTGAGCTTCAATAAACATGTCGACACCATCACCAGGAAAGCAAAGTGCACAAGGCCTTCTTCTTCCGCAACCTGAGCCACAATACAATTTGGGGGCAAACGAAGCATACTTAGCACTGGAATTGTATATCTGGCTAGTTATCATTTGGCTAGTTAAATTCAAAATCAACAGAGGGCGCTTCATTTTGGCTAGTTATAATCAACACTGTCAGGCTAGTTAAATTTATGAACTCAGACTTGTTAAATTGTTCAAGGTCAAGCCAGTTAAAATCAGCAGTGTCAGGCTAGTTAAATTTTTGTTACTAAGGCTAGGTAAAATTTTCAAGGTCAAGCTAGTTAAAATCAACAGTGTTAGGCTATTTAAATTAATATTACTCAGGCTAGTTAAATTTCCAACAGTGTCTAGGCTAGTTAAATTAATGTTACTAAGGCTTGTTAAATTTCCAACGGTGTCTTGGCAAGTTAAATGTCATTCAGGCTAGTTTAAGGTGGCACTGAACCCCAAATAAAGTTGTTTTGATTTTAACATTTTAACATAATTGATAGCCTTCCCATGTGAGGAAAATAACAAATATTGGAGCAAAATTGGAGTTACTGTTTCAAGTTGTTGCAATTCATAATTTCTTTTTATTTCATTTTTTTCTAATAAATTGATAACAATGAGCTAAAACAGCTCATGAATATTTATTTGTGTGTGTTTTTTCCAATAAAAATAACAGGTGCCAAAGTGGAGATATAATGGTATACTAAACTAA
>JAUMTS010026467.1:0-11315 GCA_032273385.1 Ophiopholis aculeata | reverse complement strand
TGTACAATCAGATTTTTCAAATTTTACAAGGGTTTCATAAAAGAAAGGTAGTATGAATGCTGGTAGTTATTTGATATACTGGATACAAGATGATTTTACCCCTCCATTTTTGTTGTTATGACTATCAACCAATCATTATTTTCCTTAAAAAAAACAAATACATCATATTACATACAACAACACAATCAATATTAAAAAGTATAAATATATATAGCTATAATGCATATCATGGGGTCGAGGAAAGTATAGACAATCATCCACCCTCATAATTCTCATGGTGAATTAACATTGTGATTAACGTTGAGCCTTCGAACCTTCCTACCGGTTTAAAATATGTTATCTTAGTTTTAATACATTCGGAGAGATTCGGATGCAAATTTGATGTCTCAATAGAGCCATAAGATTGCATAATTCAGGACAATATTGGCATAATGGCATTTATCCCGACAATATAAAGTAAAGGGGTGGGGATTTTTTATGTTAATTGGTAATCTTTGGAAAATTTAAGCTTAACAGAAGGTTAACAAATATTGCAAGTCCAGTAGCGAATAATTATACTATGAAACTGAAACTAGGATCAGCTGTTAAATTGTCTTCTGTCAGACAGACAGCCTCTTAAGGGATCTCCAAATTAATATATTATATTCTATCAAATATGACCAAATTAACTCTTTATTTTAGAATGATTTTCTTAATATTTGTATACATCATAATAGGTTGCTTCTAAATCTCTCAGTTATGTCCTTTTGTTGAAGTATTGTTTTGTGAAAAGCACAAAATAGCGTCTTCAAAGAAATGTTGTTTTCTGACACGTCTTTATTTTGTTACGATTTTCAAAGTCATGTTTTATCCAAACGGCATAGAATTTTAAAATAAGGATAAATCTAAATATTTAGAAGTCATTTGCATAAAACTTTTGCTCACTCTTTTGTATTCGTTAGACAGGTGCAACATGTTCACTTGGGCGTGTAATGAAGTTATACATTTGATGATTTCTCTTTAGTTTGACTCCCGATGTTTAAAACTTCAACTCACGCCCTAGTGAACATCATTAAAGTAGACAAAATTGGAGCAAAATTTGCCAAGGAGTCTTTTAAAACTACTAATATACATTTACTGTAACTCTTAAAATACTAGCCATGTGGACGACTTTATTGGCGGTAGGGTCACCTTAAAACACGCTAAAACCTAGTTTCTTTGACGACCGCCATGTTGTGCTTTCACAAAATAAATTGTCATTAAAAAGTCATGTTGGATGATGTTAGACGTATCCCTTCATGATGTTTATAAATACCAAGAACATTTTGTGCGGGTTTATTCTGAAATACAGAATGCAAAATTAGTATTAACTATTAAAATCATACAAATATTGCTAGTGGGAGACCCCTTACTCTTACAAACTGTTGGATTCAACTTACTTTATCATCAGCAAGATTTACGTCTTTATTCGCTTGAAGTAGAAGCCTACAACATGGCTCTGAACCTGCCTTGACAGCAAAGTATAATGGAATCCACCCCTGTTGAGGATTACGAAAACGAAAATGATAAGAATATTATTACCAGTCTGTGTTCACAGTTTGGAATGTTCAATACAGAGGTAGAGTAAAGCACTTTATACATGTTATATGTGCAACTTGCTTATTCCATACACTGAGAGCCACACGTTATAGTGTGACTTGCTGTTACAGGATGCTTTGTGCTACCTGCACTCATCGTATGGTAACACATACTAAGCACTATAATATTTTAATGTAGGCAATTAATATTGGCATTGATGATATAAACTTTATTTCATTTCATTTTATTAAGGAATCATCCAAAGATAAAAACACAGTTCCATTGTGGTCCTTGACGAGCCTATGTACAAACTTATTAAAATAAAGATTGCACTCTATACCATAACACAAACACCATATAAGCAAGCAATAACTTAAACACCATATTAGCAAGCAATAACTTAAACAATTGCACATAAATTTTCATTATTTATGAAATATGGAAATAATTTATTGGGTAATGTAACGCAACATTTCAGTTGAAGATAAAAAATAATACATACACAAATACTTGACCGTGTTCATATTTTGTATAAAAAGAACAAGCTATAATTATTGTGTTTCAATACCGACTCATGGTGAATTAACATTGTAGTAAACTTTGAGATTGTGCCTTGTTACTGAATTACTTGCATTTGAGAAGATCTGGATGCAAAATCAAGATCTCCGGAAGGTTGCAGATATCAGGCCGATTACATTCCGCTGCCTAAAATAGCTTTACGTGAACACTACTAAAAAGAAACATTCGAGTGTTAAATCTTCAAGGATATATATATCTTTCTAGTTCTACAAAGCTATCAATTCAACTTACGTTGTCATCAGTAAGATTAACGTCTGCATTTGCTTGAACTAGAAGCCTACAACATGGCTCTGAACCTGCCTCGGCAGCATAGTGCAATGGAGTGCGTCTCTGTTGTGGGTTGCAAAAAAACAAAACAATAAGAACATGTGTTCAAAGTTTACATGTATTCCGATGTTTATCTTTCAAATATTTGTCCACGTGTTTGTGATAGTCATAACACATTTTATATTACGATCAAAGTAATAAATACACGAGCGGAGAACATTTATGCTGATTATTGAGCCTTTTCTAAGTTAAACTTCCGAAGTGATCAAATCTTAAAAGAGAATCGAGAAGGTCAATCATGATTAAATACAGAAAATACGGATCTGGTTGTTAAGAACTGTTCGTCACATACCGGGTGTATAAAAATGATTGATACTGACAACTTGTCAAATTTGAAGAACAAATATATTTGAAATTATGATAGTTTTATCTTATGTTAGAATGTTTGTTGATGAAAAAGTTCATTGCGTTCAGAAGTTACATGGGTTTAAAGGAGAGTAGGTGTTTGAAGACGTTTGACTGAAACCGCAGTAAGCGTATTCAACTTGTGCTATGTGTAAATAAAACAGCATAATGTCGATCCTCATTTAAATGTCAATAGCTCCAAAATGCAACTAACTATTGTCTTTTAACTGTTTAAATGAAGACACATACATATTCGTCTTTTTATTGAAAGCACAATAACTTGATTCATCAGGGGTCTTGTATTTTAAATATTCCTGTGCAATCATTTTAATTTGGTTTCTTTAGTAATTGTATTGAAATCAAAATACACGTTGTTAACGGAACCATGTAACTTCCCTACCACGAAATTTCAAGTCCTGATAATGCCTGTTTTGATATTAAAATCTGGAATTTCTCTTTCAATATCAACATAATCGATAAATCCAAAATAAACAGTGTCAAAGTCTTTAGAACTGACTACTTGCTATGTTTATCAAATGTTATCACGATACCATGTACTAAGTCTTCAATGATGCAGTATGTGAATTGACAACAATTTTATTTTTTGCTTAGAATTTTAGTTCATGATGATAGCACACTTGTTCAGAAGTTACAGTTGATAAAGAAACCTTTGTGTTTTGGATTTTCATCAGAACTTTTGTTCAATAGGGCTAAACCTATTGAATTTGTGTTATGTGTGTAAAACAAGATTACGTCGAGTTCAATATAAATGACAATAGCTACAATACGCAAAAACCTAACGTTTTAAGATTATTAGGTCAATAAGTTAACATAATACCCTTTCTATCAGTAGAAAAAATAATCCAATTATGATCAATTTATTATTTTTAATAATTGTATGTAAATATTGCATATCCCAGTACCAATCATTTTGATACAACTTGTATATTCGCTTGATTTAGGAGCCTAAAGCATTCATGGCTGTGAACTTGACTCAGCAACAAACATTGTGTATACATTGTGAAATGTAACGTGACATGTCTGTGGGAAATTTTAAAAAATACGTACATAATAACCAGACTACGTTTGTGTTTTTTTATAAATAGAAAAAGCAATAATGATTGCGTTTCAAAAGCGACTCATGCCGAAATAACATTGAAATAAACTTTGAAATAATGACTTGTTACTGGATTATTATACATTGAATTGTGTTGCATTCGAGAAGATCCGGATGCAAACTCAAGATCTCAATAAAGTTGCACAAATTAGGACGAACCGATAACATTCCCCTGCTGAAATTAGCATGTTACTTTGAAAATATCGGTATATTAAAGACGGGGACGTTTTGTGACCATAGATAATCTTTAAACTTTAATAGCCTAAAGCCTACATCAAGGTTTTGTTGTTGTTACAGATAATGACCGAATATACTTTAATACTGATACAGAAAAAGAATCAATTGTGACATTTTCTGTCGGAAATATATCTTTCTAAAAACCTGTTGAATTCAACTTACTTTTTCATCAAGAAAATTAACGTCTGCATTCGCCGCTTGAACTAGAACAGTACATAATGGCTCTGAACCTTTCCCGGCAGCAACATGTAATGGAGTGCGTTTCTGTTGAGATTTGCAAAGTGAAAACTATAAGAACATATGTTTAAAGTTAACAAGTTTTCTGTTGCTTATCTCTAAAAAAAAAAAACACGTCGAAAAACTTTTCCATGTGTTTGTGAAACATAAACAACGAAGTTGGTCTGATTTGTTTCATATTTTTGTCGAAAACAAGGTAAAAATCATAGTTGGTGACTTTTTATTTACTACAGCCCGACTCTCTTAGAGAAAGGACGTGACGTCAAAACCCGTCTTTACATGCGCACTCACGTGATGGCATGTCTTAATACTCGCGCGGGGAAATACGCGCTCGAATAAACAAAACGCGAAAATAACGCGAGTGTATATAGGGTTTTCACGACGCATTACGCACCTCATACGCACATGAGCCGGGGGCTATATTGGTACCCATATTTCACGCGTTAGTATACGAAGAGGGTACCAAGATAGGCGCTATATCTTAGCAAAGCCTTGGCAACCAGGGGTAGTGACGTCACATGAAAACCCCATATATTGTCAAGACCTATTGTGATAATCTCTAATAGGGTCATGATACTGTAGATGGTTTTGTGTACACTAAGACTGTTTCCATTTTACAACTCTGTAGTACAAGAAGGGCACAACGAATATCTGGATACAACTTAACTTTACCTATCCATTGTTGTTAATATAAACATAATGGTAGTGGGAATTGGGTTGCCGCATTCCTTCTGGATAGACTACAATAGAGATGATAAACAAGATTCCTGAGACAAGGAAACTTTAATAAGCGAGTAACATCTAAAACAAATGGATATGACTGCAAAACATCCCTATTCAAGGATATTTAGAACAATCCTTATGAATCCGTTTGATGTAAAATTGACACTAGTCATAGTTTTACCAAATTCTACTAATAAATAAAGAAGCGGAGCACATTTGTGTAGATTATTAAACTGTACTGTTTACAAGCTTATTCTAATTAAAAAAGTATTATACATAATCAAATACATATAGGCTGGTTGTTAGAAAGTACTGGTCACAAGTATTATTTGGCTTTCTATAGGAGCCTACAACAAAAACGACTCTGAAATTGCCTCTGTCACATACATTGTGTAATGTAACGCGACATGTCAGTTGAAGATGCAAAATAATACGTACAAAAAAAACCTGACCGTGTTCATATTTTTTATAAAAAGAACAATTAATAACCATTGTGTTTTAATACCAACTCATGGTGAATTAATATGTAGTCAACTTTAAGACGGTGCCTTGTTAATGAATTACTTGCATTTGAGAAGATCTGGATGCAAACTCAAGATATCCGGAAGGTTGCATATATCAGGCAAATCCGATAACATTCCGCTGCCTAAATTAGCATTACGTTAACACTACTAAAGAGAAACAGTCGATTGTTAAATGTTCAGGGAGTTAGATATCTTTCTAGTTCTACAAAGCTATTGAATTCAACTTACGTTGTCATCAGTAAGATTAACGTCTGCATTCGCTTGAACTAGAAGCCTACAACATGGCTCTGAACCTGCCTCGGCAGCATAGCGTAATGGAGTGCGTCTCTGTTGAAGGTTGCAATTAAATTAAAACAATAAGAACATTTGTTCAAACCTTCGAATGTATTCCGATGTTTATCTTTCAAATCTTTTTCCACGTGTTTGTGTTATATAACGATCTAAGTAATAAATAAACAGCGGAGAACATTAATGCTGATCATTGAGCCTATTCTAAGTTAGACTTCCGAAGTGATCAAATTTTTAAAAGAGAATCAAGTATGTCAATCATGATTAAAAACAGAAAATACAGATCTGGTTGTTCAAAACTGTTCGTCACATACAGGGAGTATCACAATGGTTGATACTGACAACTTGTCAAATTTGAAGAACAAATAAATTTGACATTATGATAGTTTTATCTGATGTAAGAATGTTTTGTGATGAAAAAAATAATTTCGTTCAGAAGTTACATGAGTTTAAAGGAAAGTAAGTGTTAAAGACTGACTGAAACAGCAGTAAGCGGAGAAAATTTGTGTAGATTATTACACTTTACTGTTTACAAGCTAATTCTAATTAAAAAAGTATTGAATATGATCAAACACATATAGTCTGGTTGTTAGAAAGTATTCCGTCACATGTATTTGGCTTGCTAAAGGAGCCTACAACATAAACGGCACTGAAGTAGTCCATGGCCTTGTGTAATTTTGCTGTCATTTTTCCTCCAGTAGTTGAAGTTGTGATATTTATGTAATTTGAATACTATTAAAGCAAAAAAGTAGTAGCGACATTTGTTTCGGTGCCTTAAGGTGGCGCTGTTAAATGGCCGCCATTAAGGGCCCATTTTTGTAGTTTTTCAAGGTTCGGGTGATATATTTAGCCCAATAACCTCTTAATTTGGTTTTGATACGACGTTTAAAGCATAACTAAGTTTGGTTATGGTAATAACATTACAGATAAATTCAATTGGCTGCCAAACAAAATCAAAGTGGTTCCTGAAAATCCAAAGTGGCTGTTCAGGCCTACTTTTGCAGTTCTTAAAGGTTTTGGGCGATATTTTAGCTCAAAATTGCCTTATTTTGGTATTGATACGAAGTTTAAAGCATAACTTAAGTTGATTATGGTAATAACATTACCGATCAAATTCAAAATGGCTGCTAAAAATTCAAAATGGCTCCTGAAAATCTAAAATGGCTGCCAGATAGGGCCTTTTGTTGCAGTTTTTCCCATTGCTTTTGGTGATATTATTGCCCAATAACCCCTTAATTTGGTCTCAATATGAAGTTTAAAGCATCACAAAGTCTGGTAATGGTGATAAAATTACTAATCAAATTCATGGCTGCTGAAAAATCAAAATGGCTACTAAAAATCTTAAATGGCAGCCACTTCTTTAATTTTTTTCACAGTTTGAGCGATTTTTTTAGACCAATATTCTTTTAATTCTATCTTGATACGAAGTGTTAAGCATAACTCCGTATCAATTGTAAGGAATAACCAAGCTTGGTAGTGGTAATTACAATATACTGATAAAATTCAAAATCATCGGCTGGTAAAAATCCAAAATGATGCCTTTTAGGGCCTATTTTTGAGGATTATTTAATGATTTTGGGTGGTAACGTAGCCAGTAATCAAGCTATTTGTTCCTGCTATGACGCTAAAAGCACAAAAAAGACTGGTTATGACAATATCATAAGTATATGAACTTAAGATGGCCACAAAAATATTTTAAAAAATGGAGGTTGTTTTCGATGGTATTGTTTCCATATATGCAGCCATTTGGCGATTTTGACGTTAAAGGCGCCAGACAGACTGAATATTTCTATAAAATTATTACCAAATTTAAGATGGCTACCAAAAATATCAGCCAAGAAACCCAAAATGACTGCCATTTTGACATTTGTTCAAGGTTTGGGTGATAATCTAACATACACTTGTCACAAAATGAAACACCGAATTCTTTGCAGCCAACATTGTTTACATTTCCGACAACTCCTGAATAATACTGAAATATATATTGTATTGTTAGGGCCTTTTCCTTTATTTTGAAACCATGTGTGTAGAAATCGTGTAAGAAATGACCGAGGTAGAAAGCCCGAAACACACGAAAGTCGAAAACCAAAATTGGCACTTCTATAACATTTTCAATAGGCCCCTGTGATGTACAGCACAGTTAAATATGCAATCAATGACAAGCACGAGGTGTTAATCCGTCTACTTCGCGTTTATTCACGCAGACTCTACACATGTATGATTTGTGTATGGGACAGTGGGCTGAATGTGAATGCGTGCATTATTGTTATCGTTACAGTACAGTCTCCATTGAAAATACTTTTAAGTGCCATTTTTGGTTTTCGACTTTCGTGGGTTTCGGGCCTTCTACTTCAGTCATTTCTAACACGATTTCTACACACCAGGTTACAAAATAAAGGGCAAGGCCCTGGCAACAAAATGTATATTTCTGTATTATTCAGGAATTGTCGGAAATCTGAACAATGTTGGCTGCAAAACATGTTGTGTTTCATTTTGTGGGAAGTGTATATCTTATTCCTAATTGGCCAATTCAGATTTACCTACTTTTCATGTACTAATTGAGCTGAGCATGCACAATTGAATGGCTTAAAGTTTCACATTGTTTCTATCCGAACTGATACAAGGCGAAAGTTTTAGCCACCCAATTACACATGCTCAGAGCAATTACTACATTGAGCAGTACCCCGTTTTTGACATGTATGCCCCAATTAGGAATAATTAGGTCTTTAGGTGTGCTGCAGTCAACTGCCAAAGGTACCCCCCTAAGATAGTGCATGATGAGATAAGGATAGCTGTCTATGCAGATTACAAATACATGGGTGATCAATACGTTGTCTTTAAATATTTACTCATCTGTCTCTCAAATATGTAAAATGGGGGCGTATATTTTTTTTTTAAATTGTAAAAATTAAACTGGCAAAACTTTTCTGGCAATTTTGCCTGACTCGTAATAAATTTGGATTCCTAAAATGTAGAGTCTTCTGGAAAATTTGTGTTGAGTCCAAACAACATTACCCCGACTGTAAATAATTGATCACCCTTATAATTCTTGTCTCAATAACTGTCAAATAATACCAGAGTTCCCAGCTGATAAATTAAAGAGTTATTCATGTCACATACAATTTTTGTAATCAAGCAAAACTAGAGAAATGTCAACTTATTTGTAATAATCAATGTTGAAAAACTTTGACAAAATAGAGTTAAACAGAATGAATAAGATCCACTAACAATCTTCAATACTCTAGTACGGAGAAAGAAAGTTATGAGATTTGTCATTCTGTCAAACCTGCCAAATGAAAAATAACTTACAAAAGAGTGTGAATTCATCAGGAACCCACCACAATCAGTCAACTCATATTGGTAAGAGAGTAATGAGCATTATGGTTTATATAAATTACTCAATTTGATTATTTTATATTTGGCATGACAAACTTCTTGATTGCTTGATTAATTTTATACATTAGCATAAATAGTGCAAGCAACAGCCAGACATGCAGTAGGTAAAGCAGAAATCAAATAGCACATCAATTAACCAAACACTTGGAACATAAACATCAGAACAGAAAATGAACTTATATTGTAACAAAAAAACTCCATCAAAATGGTTAAAATGTTAGCTGGAGGTACTGCTTGACAGTAATTGCAATGGTTTGTGTAACGGATTACTGACTTCGGTAATGAAAATAAAGTAATGTTGGTTGGGAATGTTCACGTATTAAATCACATGTGCTGTTAAAAAACAAAATGATCAACATGACAAACAAAATTGAATGTAAATGACCTAGCAGGCTCTTTGTGAACTACTACTAGTAGTGATATTTTAATTTATATCTCTATCAAAGTAGTACTATTTAATAGTAATACTATTATGGAGGACTTAAAAGGAATGTTTTTGACTATGTTCTGATTCTTATGGCTACTCTAGTACCAAAAGTGATTATAAAAAAAGATAAACAATGGATGGATGGGTTGATTTGTACACGTAACTCCATTAGTCATGAACAACCATCTTTTTATAGTCTGTAGATGGTCTTCATTAACAAATATTTCTAATTATAATCTAACCTATTTGAAGAAAAAAAATAACTTGCGCAGATGATTAAGTGACAAAATTATGTTGGGAAGACCTACTTATATATATCTGAAGCCCATGACAAATGGCAAGTGGATGGGTTCTACAGTGTTTTTCACAAAAGTTATGACTTCCGGCATACCCTGTTTTTCCAAACTGCATACAATGGCGGACTTGGAGAAGAATCAGGTGCTTTGGTCATGCATGCTACAACCAGTCAACAACAATGTTTACACTTCCATGATTACGCAAGTCACAGGGCATGCACGGCTCTGAAATCACATCTTTTTTGAAAACAATTTTCATAGAACCATAATCAGAGAATTGCCGAGGCAAGAAGTCGTATCAAATGTCCTTGTGTATTTCAAATTTCATACAAACTCACACCAGCACCAAAACACCTGTATAAATTGACACAGGACTATATCATTAGTTTATTCATAGCAAACCCAGATATGCACATCCTAAATCTTTTTCATAAGATGCAAAGGACTCAAACTGGAGATAATTTGCCCAAGGTCTACTTAGTCGAACCCTTGTTTAAACAATTCTCTGGCTGTAAGAAGATGAACAATGGAACCCATCCCTTTGCCATGACTACGGGCCACAACTTCTCACCTAGAGGAGGAAAATCCATCCCTATCTCTTGAGGAAGAACGTTTCCTCTCTCGGGAGTCATAGTTATTGCCATATGAATGATTGTCATGACGACTGTAATCCCCACTGCTACCGTTTCCCCCATGTCTGTGGTAAAATTGAGTACAAAATTGGCCCAGATGTGTGGTGAATTCTTATGTATGGCATGGACTAGTGTTCTCTTTGGGAGTTGATCATGTTTTGAGCATTTGTTGAGTAGGGCTAAGTATTGTGGTAATATATAGTTATGTAATACTTCTTCCACCAATGATTTTCAACAGAACAATAACTGTATTATTAACCTGTTTTTAAACTAATGTTCAATATTGGTTTAAAATCATTAAGACTGCAGACTGGTTTAATAGTTATACACCAATGTTATCTACATGAATTATACTGTAGGGGAAATGGTTGTGGTGCTTGAAATGATATTCTATGCTGAGCTGTGATATCTTTGCACTGGAATTTTGCACTCAGAGTGGGGGTTATTTGATGAGGGTAAAGTATATGATTGAAAATGTTGATTGCACCAATCTATCGCCAACAAATTCAATTGGAAACAGTGCCAAACTTGTGGATGTTTGTCCATCTTATGATTATGGCATTCAGATTATTCCTTAATGTTAAAATCAAAAAGTTCTAAAAGACTAAATTATGTAATAAAAAAGTTCTA
>JAUMTS010026356.1:0-11316 GCA_032273385.1 Ophiopholis aculeata | reverse complement strand
AACAAAAATATATGGAAATCTCCAAAAATCGGTGAGGGCGGGGACGAGAAACACGTAATTTTTGTTATTTGGCCTTAGAGATCAATAGACTGGAACTTCAAATGTTAAAATTCAAGTTGATGTTTTGTTACCCCATTGTTAGTGGGGTTGTTGGCAGGTTTAAGGTTCATGGGAGAGTATTGACTTGTCGTTGACATGGTGATTCAAAATGGCCGCTGCCGTGGAGAAGATGATAACATGAAATAACATGTTTCCTCTGATCATGTCAATTTAGAAAAAGGTGATTTCCAGAGAGTGATATATGGGGAAATGTTGTGGATATCCTTTATCCGGGGTCCATGATTCTGATTTCACAATGTTTGAAGATCTGATTGGCTGCCAAAAATAACTTGGCCTATGTGATGTTTTTGGGCAAGTTTCAATTTGCGGGATAAATAATTCTCCAAATTGTGACCAGGATGTTTCGGTTTCATTTGAATATTTACTATGGTTGTCAAATATTCTGATATTTCTTTTAAAGCTGGTGTTACCTAGAAAACAAAATAGATAAAATCTAGAGAACAAAATTTGACATATTTTCAGTTCTTTTTGTTTTCCAACCAAGGTTTAGGTTCAATAGGGTGTCTTCTAACAAAATATGTTGCATTTCATTCAGGACCTTGACCAAGAATCAATTTAACGCCAAAACCAGGATAATTTATCCTGGAAGGAAGTCGCCCAAAATAAGGAAAAACAAGAAAACTGGAAGGCCTACGCTTACCATGGTGTACTCTAAAAAGGAAGGAATAAACCTATATTACAATTTGAATCATGACGATGTGAATCTGTAGGTTGATGATTAGAACCAACATTTTGTTTCCCCTAAAAAATTTCTGGTAACATATATTTACTCTAAATGTCAAAATTTCTTGTGAACCGGGTTCCTGAGTCCCCCCCTTTTCCAGGCCTGCTTACCAAACATGATTTTGAAAAAAAGAAAATAAAACCCATGTCAATTGTGCCAATATTAGGCCTAAAAATGAATGCCAATCGCTTGCCAAATTAGGCCTAGAAATGATTGCCAATCGCTTGCCAAATTAGGCGTTAGAAGGAAATAATACAAGGATATTCAGCAAGTGATTAAGGAAAAAGCCGGGGAAATAGGAACACATTGGCGACCACAGTCACATCCTGTAGGCGCTAGATACATCCTAATTCCTTGTTTTACAAACAAAATGGATTTTCCACTTTGTATTAATGAGGTGAAATAGTTATGATGTAATTGATCGGCTTACCGGAATTGCAATATTTACAGTTGTGAAATTTAGTCCCGAAGTAGATTTCTTGAAGAGGTATTTGTTGAATTTGGAAATAGTGCTGTCAAAGTTTCTTAATTTTGGATGAAAATATAAATGTCAAGCTAATATTTTTCAGAACAATTTTAACAGAAATAACTGGACAGCAGATAGAAACAGACTAGAAATTGTCTACAGAAAAAAATGGAGTCCTTTTTATTGGACTTGGCGGCTGGGTCCTGGTCACTATATTGCCCGTTTCATTGTGATCATTGAGGGAAAATACCTAAAAATCCCCTTTCGATTACATTTTGTTTGTTTAAAAATAGATCCTTCAGTGTTCCCTCTCAGGCTCTCAGGCCATATGTATATCGCAAAATTGGCCTAGCATTTGTGAAAGTTGGCCTGAAAGAACTTGGTAAAATATTATTAATAAGGGAAAAAATAAGATAAAATATTGGATTTATTTGTCAAATTAGCACAAGCAGCTAAATTCTTCAGATTTGAAAATATTGCTCTTGTAAATCAAAATTTAGTTTGTAACTTTCTTTTAAAATTTGACCCAAGCAAAGAGCAATTTTTGTTATACAAAAAGCAACAACAACAACAAATAACAACAACAAAAATACAAATAAATTTAGATCCAGTTTTTTAATGTATAAAATTGTAAGGATAAGATTTTTTACTGCGTCCCTTAATGCCACTCCTTGTTTGCAAGGTACCTGTGCTTTCCACCCACATACTGTATTCATATTGTGCTTATTAATGGCGTGATCAAAACGGGCAACAAAATTGTTCTGTTTCACTCTTTTTTTATACTTGCAAAATATGATTTCTTGAAAATTAAGCATGATGCACTTGGTGACAGGAATATCAAACATATAACAACAATAATACCAAAATTTGGTCACTGAAAAACACATTTATGCAAATAAAACACATCCTAAAATTCTGCAATCTCAATTTGATCTTATTTCCTTTCCTGTATGATATCCTCTATTCTCAGAGAGTGGAAGTTGAAGTTCCGAATATATTCTATTGTTTTTCCGTTCCTGTCACATGACTCCAAACAACTTCCACCCTCTATAACAAGTTTTTATGAATGGTCTAGAATTGCACTTGGCACGCTGCCAAATTTAGTGGATATTTTGATTAGTTTTGCAACTCGCTTTTTTACCCTTAGGAATTAAAACAACACCTTTAAAATAGTTCTTTGTTCATTAAAATTGTAATCCCCTTATTATAATTATCATGTGCAAGTTCAAGTCTGGCTAAAGCTGTAGAAGCCTGATTAGATTGTTTGTTTTAAACCATGAATTTGTTCTCTAAAATTAAAAGAATGGGTTGTATTTGAGACGGGTACAACATATAGAAATAAAATATAATTAATCATTTGTATTGATGCTATATTGTAAAGTCTTAATTTTATATCATATCGTAACGAGTATGAATTATCCATGATCGACAGGCTCCAGGGTTCTGTAAGCGTGGGATGTGCTCGGCAATCATATATAATAAAAGAAAAAAGTAGGAATTGTAAATTTTTCTGGCAAAAATAGTTACTTTATCATGTTTCCGAAATAACACATTGTTCATGTAAATTATGTGAATTATAAGGAGAAACTGGGAGGATGTAACTCATGGAAATGGTTTAATGAAGTTCTGTTTCCAAAACAAAACAATAGCGTGAGCAGAAATGTTTAAATATTTGCAATCTGATATTGGTAGTTTGAACAAAATATGGGTTTTGAGGTTTATGTATACAGTATTGTTGTGAATGAGCTATGAATTAAGGGAGATCGTATAAAAAAGTAAGTCCCAATACAAAATTAATGGACTTGATAATCAGTGTATATATACATAGCTAAATGTAGTATTGTTTCGATCACTGACAATGACAAAAGATCTGAAACAGTTCCACTTGAACAGCATTGATACACCAAACATCAAGAGTATGCACAAAGGAAATATTTACAAATCATGAAAACAGCATATATTGGTGACAAATAGGTTGTTGCCATGACAACAGAACATCCCGATTTAGAGGAAAAAACTGCCAATCAAATGTTACAGGTGCGTTAGAATAATTGGACAATTGTTCAAAAAGGTGCACTTTATAAAATTGTGTAGGCAGGTCCATTAGCAAACCACCAAATTTACAAAACAAAATTGAAAAACAGCAAGTATATTGGTTATAAAACGTTACCGGGGCTTTATTTTAAATCAACGGATATGAAAACAGTGCAAATGAACACAAAGCATTGCATCTTGTCTTAGCTGTGCTATAAAGTAATTAACAGTGATTTTCTTCGTTGCATATTGTTCATTTTATTGTTCCACCTAACCTGAGTACTAATTTTGTGGTTTTTACGCAAATGAAGAAAAAAGTATCTTAGCGAATCCGGCTCGTGCCGCTTGTCCCAGCGGTACTAATTGTATTGATTAACTTGATAACCTGACAAAGTGGCGAGTTGTCGGGGTCAGTTATTGTATCAACAAAAAATTCCAAAGCTTCCAAGGACGAGATTTATACAAAATCATCCATTGCCATTGTTTTTTAAATAAAATAAAAAAATTGCCCCGAGATCTCAAGCTCAAAAGGCCTCAAAACACTACGGTCGTTTTGTGTGCGTTGGCGTGTACTCAATGCGAGTTTGCTTCTTTAAAACGCTACACAGATCTGGGCTCAAAACTGATTAAGTGAAGGAAGATAATTCGGCACACTTATCGGTTAGCACTTACAGATTTGTTGTGGTTTTTGTTTTGATCAAGGGGTGTGGGAAAGTGAGACCGATTTTGAATACATAATAAAGGGATACTTAATTGATGAACTGAATGGGGGGTGGTGACTTTGATTATATTTTCACAGAAGTAACTTTTACACTTTTAATAAAAGACTTGATACAAATCATTACCACTTACATGTACAATAATAAACTTGTATTTATCTTGGGAAAGAAATTGTAAGCATTGTGGGAATTGTCACTTATTTTATTCCCATGATGCATCATTTTGAAATTAAAATTAATACATTCAATTTTATGAAATTATAAATAGGAAATGTTAACTATTTAGTAAAGAATTTTACAGAAAAGGAAGGCAAAAGTGACAGATCTATATCAAAAGTGTGATGATTTGAATATCTTGAAAAGTTTGGTTTTCAAAAAATAAAACAGCAGGTTAAAAAAAATCACTATTGTTGTGATTGGGGGAGAGGAAATGAAGAAGTCATCCTGAATCAGACAAATGTTTTTTGCTTTTCCACTTTCCTTTTTCATGTGGCAAAGGATCAAATAAGTTAAGGGCATTAAAAGTGTTTAACACATAATTGTGCATTTACAAAACAGCAAGAAGAAAGAAAGAAATGTCGCCCCCTGTAGTTGGGCGGGAGAAGGAAAGGAGAAAGCATCCGACAATAATTCTTGCTGTTCTCCTTTCCTTCTTCTGCAGACGGTGAGCAGATGATGGACGCGGAAAGCGACGACGATCTACGAGAGACGCCCCCTGGGAGATTCTACTGCCATTCTGAAGATTCACACTCCCCGGAAGATTGCGGCAGCCCGTCCCCTCCTCCTCCAGTTTTATTGATTGATCGTGGCAATGTGTCTTCTCCAACACCTGTTTTATTGATTGATGGCGATAGAGATGCTCCATATGCGAAGAAGTTTAAGAAAACAAATGGGATTGATCTAACGAAAGGTTGCGACAGTATCGTTCGTGAGAGTGAAAATGGGGAGACTTCAGGTACCCATGATGCAATTGGGTCTGTAGAAATGGAGGATATCAAGCCGGAAATACAACAGGAGAAAAGCCCTGTCGTGTTTACAGTACACAATCGGAGTGAGGATTTTGAACGGAGCCCAGTTCAATCCCTGAAAGTACCAGATCCCAATTCCTTGCAAAATATAGTGCCTACTAATTGTTGGTCAAGTGGTTATTCCACCGGTCACCATAGTGATGGTCCCCATAGCGATGGTCCCCATAGCGATTCCTCCCTACCGATGGAGTTTGAGAATCGAAAGCTGAAGATCGAGACAGAAAGACTTCAAATTGAGAAAGAACGACTTAAAGAAGAGAAAGAACGCAATCTTACCGAAAGAGAGCGGAACATGACAGAAAGAGAACGTGTGCAGATTGAAAGAGAGAGATGCCTCTTAGAGAAAGAAAGATGCCAAATTGAGAAAGAGCGATTGGAAGTGGAGAAGCGCCGACTTGCGATGGAAGAACGAGAATTGATACGACCAACTCGAGCGGAAATATATGAGTATTAGGCGTGTTATCCACACAAACAAGCATTGAATTTTATATTTTGATGAATATTGTGAAAACATGGGTCTGAATTTCTTGTTTTGTGATGAGAATATTTGAATTTGAAAATTAATGTGAGAGAACAATTTTAAATTGAAACATAAAAAACAATTTTGATAAGCAATTATTGAGATATGCAGCTGACATAGGACTAAGCTTATCATTACATTGTAAATAGTACTATAGTAAAAAAAGCACCATATTGGCGATATATTACTTTGTAGAATTCCCTACTTCAGGATATAGTTCAGGATGTGTTAACTTCAGTCAAACTTCTAAGATCCTTGTACAAATGTCCATAGTGATATAAATTTGAAGAGATGTCGAAAAATCAGTTATTTTTATAGTGTTCTGTATAAAATGGTAGAAATTTATAGGATTCAGTTCTAACATTAATACGATTAGACTTTTGTCATTCTAGTGCCTTTACCCAAATATATGCTTCCTTTACCCATAGAAAACATTATTTTCCAGTATTTACACTATATCTTATAAAAAGCCTTCAATTTTGAATATTTATCAAACTTTGCTGCGTATAAGAAGACTAAAAGTTGTCGTTTTCAATATGCCTACATTTTACAGGATAGTAAAATTATGTAAATATAAAACAATCATTCTATGAAACAAATGGATTATTTCTGCATGCAAACTTTAAGTTTGAACATTATTATACAAATAAAATCTTTCTTGAGGAGTTTTGTAAAGACAAATTTGTATTTACTCTTTTTACTTGAAATGAAAAAAAAAATAACCATGGGCATTGTTTTAAATTATACAGTATGTAGCCATGCACAGTAATTAAATTGATAAAAGGCAGATGTTAAACCTTCAGTTAAACCATTTAGAGTTTTATGTTTTTAATTAAACAAAACAATTAAGTAAAACATGGATACTTCTCAACCACAAAAGTAACAAATATATGTTATCAGTCATTGTCAAGGCTGTTTGAGCAATAACAATAACAAACAAACAAAAGGATATGTGACCTTGTTTGTTAAAGAATTGACCTTGTTTGTGTATGTGCTATCACTGTGTCAGTCCTTTTGTTTCGCAATTAAAAGATACATACAGATATTTTTTCGAATTTTTTATGAGGCACAACTTTTTGTGCACTCAAAGTAGCTTTTGCAAAAAATGGGAATAGTGTTCCCTTACTGCATATATATAAATTGTAGGTACATGCATGTAATAATTCCATGGTATATCTATATGTGGGTAAAGCTTAATAATAACAAGTATATAAAAAAGTAAATTAGTTCAAAATAGCCAAAACATTAAAAAAAAGGATCCCTGAAAATAATGTCCTTAATTGCAGTTCATGGTTACTTAATGTGCTATCTGTGCTGTTGTTTTGCAACTGGTATAAATTGACTTTCATGAAAAAGATTTCCCTTTTGCGGTCCATAGTTACTTAATGTGCTATCTATGATGTAGTTTTGTTATTGGTCACTTGGTGTTAAAAAAATCTAGACTTGTAAACATGTGAAGTAGTTCCCTTTTTGCACTGATCTTGACTCAAGACAATTCATATGCAAGGCAATGTTATTCCGTTAGATAGGACTTTAGTTGTTTGTTTTCCATGTCATTGTATCCAAAAATCCAACTTTTTAAGTGGTTCATCTTTTATATTGTTGATTGTGATATAATAAGGATAGCTAGTGTCAAAGGAGAAATAAAGATCTTATTTATCGGACTAGCCAATCAAGCGCATCACATCAAAATCTTAATTAGACCAATGTCACTTCTATTGAAATGAAACAACAGAATTGACTCATAAATTATTCATAAAACTTGCATCGCCTTGGGCAAGCCTGCTGGCCTAATAAATGGTCATCAATTGGAGTATTTTTTCTCTTAAAATTTGTTTTCTGGCTGACCAAAGATTGACCCATACTGATGTCCATTAGCTATGCACTTTTTGTCTTATTTTTTCAGGGAAAATGATCAAGAGGGACGATTTTAATTAAGCGAAGATGATAATCTTTTTTACTGACTTGATTACCTGATTACCTGACGTGTTGGATTGATCAAAAATTTATGATCGATGACTGATCATCATATATTTTCCCCTCAAATTGAGAATTTATTTTTAATTAGTTTTGCTATAATAGATTGGGTTTATAAAAAGTTGAAAATTATCAAGTTGATTTACTTCACCTACGTTTATTTCTTCAATGTTGGATTTTCCCTTGAAGTAAAGTTGACTTTACACAGAAATGTTTCTCCTCTCCCATATGTTTCCAGATCACTTACAAGAAGAAATAAAATAAAATTTGTTTTAAAATTACATAAAAGAACAACAAGAAAACACCATTTATTTTTTACTATTCAATGTTTATTACATCTACAATTACGTATAAAATTCTCTTATATATAAACTGTGAACACCAGACTTCATACAGAAATTAATTGTAGTAACTGATTGTTACACCAACCACCAAGTGTCAAAATTCAACCACTACCACCACCACCATGTAGTTACCCTAAGCACGTTACACATTCTTCCTAACAATTAACAGACAAATTCAAAACAATAAAGCATTATCTGTTAATTGGCCCTATGTGAACCACACATTTGTCAATATGAGGTTTTGCTGGCAGCAAAATTGTTACAACTTTAAACCTCACATTAAACCACAGTGATGAATATCAAAGAAGAATGTCTTTTTTGAAATAACTATAGCTGCAATTTTTCATCATAAAACAACCACTTGTAAGTAAAGTTGAGTGTTTTAATCATTATTTTACTTTGGTCCTAAATTTGTGTTTTTGAAAAGAGGCTGCCATGTTGCCTAATCGAACACACTAGCAAGCTAATAATTTCCATTCAATTCCCTGAAACCAACAATTCCTGACGAGAAACTAGCTACAATTGTAAAACTTGGAACTTCCACTGTCATAAAATATCAGAAACATGTTAGATAAGATAAAAGATAATTGATAATTTGTCTTTCTCATTCCTTTATTTACGATTTTGCTATCTCGATTCCTGTCAGAACCGTTTTGTAAAACTTTCTTGTAAGATAACAATCTCAGCTAAAAACCCTCCGGTAGGGTCATGTCCTGATCGCTATCAGTTCGGAATCAATCAGAACCAGAAATCAAGACAAATACACAACAAAATCAAAATCACTTATCGTTATTCTTTCTCTTCAGCTTCCTTAAGTTGTCAAAAAAGGAAACAATTTATCTAAATCTAACAAAGTTTTTGACCTCATTTATTACAACAAAAACACAATTTTCAATCTGCTAGTCTGCGAGTACAACAAAAGGACGTAAAACAATAGCCAACTGTCATTACTGCGAGCATTTCCTGTCCAAGAAGTCAACGTTGCGGAACTGTTTTAGCCGGTTTTCTTTCTGGGGTACGGGAGCGGAATAAACCTTTTTAATTGCTCGGCACCAAACGACGAAGCTTAGCCTAGACTGCAAGGCAAAATATATTCTTCTTAAAAAGGAAAACGGAGGTGCTTAAAAGTGCTTGCCAAGTTCATTGATGCATCCGCGTGTCCGACCGGACGGACAAGCTAATCAGGTGTATAATAATGCTTTTGCCGATATTTTTATACCAGAAACAGAGAACGAAAAAAAGTCAAATTAGTAAACCAGATGGACTGTTGTTTTTAGTTTGACTAATGGTTAATAGCGTTAATGAATGAGCTGCACAATTTTAACAATGAGACAATGTAAAATTAGACAAAAGGCAGGAATGGCTTTCAAATTAGTTTACACACAATGTAAAGAGCACCTTTTTTAATTTAGAAAATTGAGTTTTGGGACTATTACTGGTGCATATTTTTCTGGTTAATTGCAAAAGTATTGTTTTGGGACTATACTAGTGTATGTTTTTTTTGTTTTGGTGTTAAATGCTAATGTATTGTTTTGTGTGGTGTAAATAAATGCTTAAGTCAAGTTAATTTAAAACCACATATTAGTATACAAGGTTAGGCCTGGTAGCTTAATTAGGTGTAAATTGTCTCATTATTTAAGTGATTACGATTACGTGGAAAATTAACACTTTGAAGTTGGGCGAATTTTCAACAAGAAATTTTAAGATTTGGGCAGAAACTTTTAATTTTGCATCGGGAAAGAAAAACACGTAATTTGTGTTATTTGGCCTAAAAGATACATGATATTTGTTATGATTTATAATCTTATCAAGCCAATTTCTATATCTTATACCATCCCAAATGTGTGCTTCCGCTACTACATTGACAGCCATTAAAATCTTCTGTGTTGATAAAACATAAATTTCAACAAAGATCTTATTTCTTCTGTTTTGCAAGTGTGACTGACAGCATAACAAATAGTATGCCTCTTGAAAATAATAATAAAGAGGTTTTTTTTTTGTTTATTCACTTCACTTATCAATTTCTTCCAAAGAAACAGATTTTTAAATATTAAAAAGATATTTTGTTTAAAAATCATTTTCCATTGATACAAAATTGTTTGATAATAGCGATCAAATTCAATATTAGTTTTTCAGGGGGCTTTTCATTCAGAAACATTTTAATTCCAATTCAAATAACACACTTGTATAACTTTGTTTTACAAATGGGTTTGCAATATTGTCAGTGTTTTTCATTTAGAAACATTTTAATTCCAATTCAAATAACACAAATACAATTAACTTATTTTGCAAATGGGCCAGCAATATTTTCATAGGGACATGTTTCAGATCACAAACATAAGAACAAAGCCTTAAAAAGCAGGTGTCGTTGGACAAATTCAGCACTTAAAATTAATCACCGATAATTAAACTCTTGCATCTTAGCTAAATCAAATCTTTATAGAATACCTTGCTACAAAAAAATAAGAAATAGAAAAAAAGAGCATGTCGCTTTTACGGCCAAGTCCGGCACTGGTCACTTTTTGTGGACGCATTAATCGCTCGAGCGACTTGCTATAGATTCGCTATCGGCTAGTCCAGCATTTACATTAGTGTTTCCTTATAAGATTTAAAATTGGCCTTAGGGCGCTTCTTTCTTCTGTAGATGTACTTTTTACTCTGTTTTAAGAGCTATAAAGGAGGAAAAAATATTAAAATCTCTTTGTGCGCGTTTGGTATCGCTGTAAGGAAGTTTAATCAGCACGCGAGCGAACAGATTTTAGCGATCGCTAACGTAAGTTGCGCTTTGATTAGAGATTTGTTTATTTCCTTTCGGGGATTATTACTATTAGGGGCATATTGTGGTCATTTTGTCTTTATTGTGATTTAAGTTGTATAAATACAATTGTGATTTAGATATATAGAGTAATTTGTCGTTAAGTTGTGCTTTGATTTTAGATAGTTTTAGTTCCTTGTGGGATTGCTTGGGAGCATAATTATTGTAAGGCCTTTGTTGTCGTTTTGATTTATAAGTTGAATAAATACAGTTGTAATTTAGATATATAGAGCAATAATTACAATACATTAGTTCTGATTGTACCAGCAATTGATCTTTTGAATGCAATGTTTTCAAGCTATTTGTTCTAAATCAGTAGATAAATAGTGCAATTGTAGTTTGATCTCTGTTCAATTACAAGCTTTGTATGGTTACAAATGGTGCCAATTTAATAAAATTTAATATATAGTTTCAAGTCAAATAAATGACGAAATTGATTTTTCCAGCTATTTGCCTAAATCAGAAGATAAATATCGCAATTGTAGCCTTATATCTCAGTTTGTTTGTGGGAGTGTCTAATAACAAGTTTGCTTGATGTGGCTTGGGCATAATATTTTGAAGGTTCTAGG
>JAUMTS010026245.1:0-11319 GCA_032273385.1 Ophiopholis aculeata | reverse complement strand
CGGACAATTGTTGTTGAAATGTCGACAATTTTGCGAAAAAAGACCCTATATTTGGAGGGCTGCCACCGAAAGACCCCCTTATTTAGGCAATCTGTCACCAAAAGACCCTTGGTTGCAAGGTGGCTGATGGAGCTTGTACGTCACTTTCATATCTGAGTGCCTTGTATTGCATTTTATCGTATTTTGCTATTTGTTTAAAGTCAAATTTAAAATCAAATCATATTTACACATATTTATATTTGTATAGATTTGGTGACCGCAATGTTTGTCAACAGAGGCAAACTAGGGATTGATCTCTTGAACAAACCACTAATCACTAGCCACTGCACTGTTCGAGGGCCTTCTTGCACTATATCAAAACTCGGCAGGAGTTTTAAAATACTTGTTATTTAAAATGTCTTTTGCAAGTTTTAAAACTCCTAAACAAAACATGATGCGTATGCATCCAGGGTACACATAGTGCGGGCAAAGAACAGTGGAAATTGCCATGATAGGTGCGCATACTGCCTGGCATTGACAACACTGGTCACCCCATATAAAACAAATAACCCCATATTTTTAAGGACAATTTTACTTGAATGCTGAAAATGAGCTATTCAAGAAATTAATGGCAAACCCCTAAAGAAGACATGCATATTTTTGCTGACAATTTTGGGAATTACCAGGCTTTAAATTCCCCAAAAAATCTGGAAAATTTTGGGAATTTACACTGAAATCGGGAAAAGCATTTTGGAATTCCATATCTTCTTTACTGTTATGACTGTAAAAGGTTGATTCATTTTGAGATTTCCCACTTGAAAATATGGGTATAAAATCTGGGAGCGTAGTATTGTGGTTAAAATCTGGACAATTGTGGGGATTTACATGGGTATAAAATCCGGGGGTGGGTTGAAAATTTCAATTTAAAAACCTAACCCCCCTGTCACTGACCACACTGCATGAGACACTTGTTTTCTATAGATCACCATGTCAATAATCAAGAATCTTGAATGAATGCTTAATAGAGTAATTACATTGTTTTCCTCAGATGAAAGAAAGAAACATGTTGGCGATGATACTGACTGGATAGAAGAGGAGGGCAGATCATCATCATCACCTCCAGCTTCATCATCAGAAGACAGTGAAGAAAAATGGACAGGCAAGAAACAAAATATTTCCAGTGAAGTGGACGGTGAGAACCAGGTTGGAAAGCATCGGACTGTGGGTAAAAACAGTGGTAAATTGCAAGCTAAAAAGAAAACTTGTAAGATATGTAAGGTCAAAGTGATCATTTTGAATCGTCACATGAAAATTCATGAAAAAGATCGGGTGAAGGTTGAAAAGAAAACTTGCAAGATATGTAAGGTAAAAGTGGTCAATTTGAGACGTCACATGAAAACTCATGAAAAAGGGATGATTGAGAAACCTGAAAAGAATACTTGCAAGATATGCAAGGTAAAAGTGGTCAATTTGAGACCTCACATGAAAACTCATGAAAAAGATTGGGTGAAGGATGCTAAAAAGAAAACTTGCCAGATATGTAAGATCAAAGTGAATAATTTGAAGCCTCACATGAAAGTTCATGAAAAAAGGATTGAGAAACTTAAAAAGAAAATGAAAGTTCATGAAAAAGATCAAGATAACGGTTATCAGGCGCATTCTAAAGGAGGCAGCGAAGTTTGCAAGAAATGTGGAAGAAGTTTACTTAAAAAATACTTACTGAAGAACCACATGATAGGGCATGAGAAGAATGAAGCTTTCCAGACCGAATTTGGACTTTATGTATGTGGTAATTGTATGAAAAGATATGACAACATTAATAAATTTGCTGCACATAGGAGAGTTTACTGTCCTATTCAAACAGAAAAGGAAGGTAACAAGTTAACGGAAGCAGGCAATTTAGTAGATACAAATGAAACAAGACATGTCGAGGATATAAGCCGACAAAGAGTTGCCAGAAGAAATATTACTTTTACAGAAGAAACACGTCAGGTACAAGACCATGTCCGGAATGGCAGAGTAAAGAATGGAAGTTACAGTTGTAAGCAATGTGATGAACAATTTGATACCTACAGGGATTTACAATCACATTATCAGTTTCATGAAAGACCATGGAAATCTACAAAATCTGCAACTTGTCAACAGTGTGGCATTACATTTAGCAAATTTGAATCTCTTAAAGCTCACAATACTGCAATTCACATCAATAAAGGAGAGCTGGTTTTCAAATGTCAAACCTGCGGCAAGGGATTTGGTGACAAGAAACATTTGCGTGCGCATGAACAACGTCATTCTATCACAACCAGGATTAAATGCCGATACTGCCATCTTTTTTTTATGAATGCAGTAGTGCTAGCAGCACATGAGACGCAA
This sequence comes from Ophiopholis aculeata, assembly GCA_032273385.1. Taxonomy (NCBI): domain Eukaryota; kingdom Metazoa; phylum Echinodermata; class Ophiuroidea; order Amphilepidida; family Ophiactidae; genus Ophiopholis; species Ophiopholis aculeata. Next base: position 8,967 of record JAUMTS010026245.1, on the reverse strand, counting down.
CAACACAAATACCGGCTTTGTCATTTATGTGGTCAAAATGTGAGTCCGTCAATGCTTACCGATCATAAGAAAAGGTGTCAAAAACAGATGGGAGTTGATGAGCCTAGGAAAAAATTGAAACAAGCAGATGATGATAGAACGAACAAAAAAGAAAGAAGAAGAAAGGAAATAGGATGTGATAAACGGTCTGGATGTAATGCAGACGAAGTAGAAAGAACCAATCATGATGCCAATCTAACATCACATGACGTAGAAAGAACCAATCATGGTGCCAATCTAACATCACATGACATAGAAAGAACCAATCATGGTGCCAATCTAACATCACATGACATAGAAAGAACCAATCATGGTGCCAATCTAGCCGGTCAAAGTGTCAGCAGGATGCCTAGAGAGGGATATAAGTGTTCAAAATGTTATGTTGTATTTGAGTTTAGATCTAATTATGTTGCTCACAAAGAAGCTTGTCAAGGATTTTCAGCTAAAACAGAAATGGAGAGTAAAAGGGTGCTCGCTGAGAAGGAAAAGAAACAATTTGGTCATACAGTCTTTACATGTGATAAATGTCAGGACATATTCTGTAGTCCACTTAAGTTATGCTCACATGAAGTTACTCATCGGTGGGTTATGTGTGAACTTTGTGAAGAAGTTCTTTCTGATGTTCATACCGTGCAGATGCACGAATTGTTAGAGTGTCCAGGGAAATATGAAGTAGCTTTTAATATAGCCCAAGAAGTAAATGCAGAGCTCGATATTCCGTCCTTGGCATCAGGGGGTGTTCGTCTTGGAAAAGCTACTAGCAGCTCTGGAAAGAAGTGTAGTGCAACAAAGTTTCGCTGTAGCATTTGCGATGATAAATTTAAAGATGCAGATCAGTTACAGATGCACAAGTTGATCCATACCGTTCACGTTGTTCATACCAAGCAGCAGGGAGGATATTCAGTCAATTGCATGAGCAAGAAACCTTCTGCACAGCAACAGAACAACACTGACATAGATGTTGAGTTACAGACAGGGGACAATATTTGTGATAGCTGCAATGTGGGTTTTGCTACAAAAGAAGCTGCACAAGAACACGAGACATTAGTTGCATTAACTAGTTCAATATACCCAATGAGATGTCCGTACTGTATAGGAAGTTTAGGACATATATCACAAAGTGAATGTGACTTTTTGCAACACAAAAAGTTATTCAGGTTCTCATGTCAGTTCTGCTGTGAACATTTTGAAGATGAAAAGGAACTCGAGAGACATCTGAAAATAAATCACGACTTTGAGGACAAGAAACAATGTTTTGGTTGTAGCAGGTGGTTTGGGCCTCAAAAACTACTTCATCATATGGAACAATCCATGGAAGCAATTGATAGATTGGAATGCACATGTTTGTCATGTGGAATAGTTTTTGACAGCGTAGAAAAGTTGAAAGAGCACGCAGCAAAATTTGTTTTCAAATGTCCTATTTGCTCTCAGCATTTTCAGTGGCAGAGCCCTTTACTGGTACATAAAAAACATCACCATAATTTGAGCACAAAGGCCAATTTTGCAATACAGTATGTATGTCGGCATTGTGATCGGTCATTTGAGAGAATGAGTGAGCTATCAGCTCATGTGAAGAGTGTCATATTGGAGAGTGAGCCTACAGGTAGTATGTTATGTGCTTGGGAAGACAGACTCAAAATCTGTTTTAGTTGTGGAATGGCTTTCCAAAACCAGATTGATTACAATATACATAAGCGTATCTGGAACTTTAGATGTGATTATTGTCACAAACATTTCAACAAGCTACAATTGTTGAATAAACATTTGAAAGATCATGGTCAACAACAAGAAAAGGGCTTCTCGTGCAAGTACTGTGAGCACAAGTTTGATGATGTTAAGGCAAAGAGAGCTCATGAAATCAAAAGTTTAGAAGAAAATTCCGCCCTCAAGCATGCTGCTTATTCTTGCATGACGTGCAACGAAGAGTTCCCCACCGCCTGTCAACTGGTCATTCATAAGCAAACACTTAAGAAATGTAAAAACAAATCAAAAAGTATTGATGAAATATGCATTGTATGTAGAGCCAGACTCACAAATTTGTACCAGAAATCTGAACACATGAAAGAGCATGAAGCATTGGGAGAACTCCGCTGTGACTTCTGTAAGAAGAATTTTAAATCATTGTCAAATAAGGAGTTCCGCAAGCATGAGAAGCCTCAAATGAAAAGATCAATGTGTAGCGTTTGTAATAGTAACATCACTGCATCTTGTGAAATAGAGGTTCATAAAAGATCATGTATTGAAGGCAAAACATGCGCCTATTGTATGGAATTGATTAAAGATAGCTCATTCCACGAGACTTATAAAGACATGTTTGACCTTGACCGCGGCTCTATAAGGTGCTATAAATGCACCTGTTGCGGAATGGTTGCACAAGCCAAGTGCATGAAGAGGCGTCATGATGAAACTTACTGCTACAGGTGTCTGAAATGTAAGCAACATTTTAGCACTTTTACAGAGCTTGTGAATCATTTGATTGCTTCAGTGAAACCACTCTGGGAAACTTATGTAAAAAATGGACTCAGTGTGCATGTTTGTTCTTGCTGTGGAGAGGAAGTAGAGAATGAGGAACAGAAATATGAGCATGATGCTTTGTTCATGTTTAAGTGCTGGAGTTGCAAGAAACACTTTAGCTCAGCTTTAGAGACAGTTCATCACTTTCGTTGTACAGGTCATGCAGGAAAGAAATTTCACAATGTAAACACGACCATATCATTTGATAACATATTGCAGGAGTACTTGAAGTGGTCAAAGTGTGATAGACAGCTGAAGGTTAAGGACTACTTGGAAAAATCAAAGTGTGATAGACGACGGGCGGTTAATGTTGCTCACAATTTTGCTGTCAGTTCTGAAGGCGTGAAATATCAAATTGGCAGCGGGATTTACTCAATTTCGTCAAACAGTGTTAAGCCCAGGGAGGGCATGATATCAGACACTACATTACAGACAGACAAAGTGAACTGGTTTCAGAGGACAAGTGGAATTCTTTATACATGCAAGAGATGCAGGTTATCTTTTGATTTGCTGTCGGAAGTAGAAAATCATGAGTGTAATGTTTGCCGCTATTGTAGCAAACGATTCTATGGGGAAGGTAAAGAAGTGAAAAAGAAACAGCATGAAGAAAAATGTGAAACAGACTGCTCTGAAAGTACCTGCATTGAAGGTGTAGACAAAAAGAGTACAGACAGTTGTGATGAGGATGCAGAATTACAAAGAACAAATGAACACATCTCGAGCAAAGATGCAGGTAATTTTGATGAGGAGAGCTCAGAAACCTTGGCTGTTGATGTTAGTGAAGATCAGGATGTGTTAGAAGGTGGAACCGGAAGTACAAGAAGGAAAAACAATAATACAGTCTCGACTATGGATATCAGTGAAGTGAAGCATGAGATAGACGCAACAGCTGAAAGTTCCATAGACCAAATACATTTTGGACGGAGTATTATGCAAGGGGATGCAGGTGAAGAAGGTTTGGGCGTTAGAGATAGCCATACAATGGAACAAAATAAAATGGTAATACAAGTTGAAAGTGAAACTACAGTTCAGTTTGATAAGATATTGGAAGCTCAAAATGTTGGAGAATGTATGAAGAAAACAAAGGAATATGACATTGCAGCAGATGTTGGACCTGCTGGTGATGAAGCCATACTAAATGAGGACAGAATTGGAAACGGACCTCTTGAATGGAACAAACGGGTAGGAAAGAGACCAAGAAGGACAGTTCAAAGGTTAATTACAGGTGATGTGTTGGAGGGAAGATATCAAAAGCCAAAGAAGGGGAAAGGATGGCGAAAGAAGCAGGGAAGATGGCCAAAGCAAAAGATTGGGAAAAGACCACTTGTAGGGAATGAGCCTGAGATGAAACCTAAAATGCAGAAGTCCAAGACACATTATACATGTTACTGCTCAAAAGTCTATAAGAAAACTCGCCATATGCACTCTCTTAAAAAGCATCAGGCTGAGAGTTCTTTAGAGGGAATCACCTGCATTTGTGTTCACTGTAATATGGAGTTGAAAACAAAATGCCACATTGCATATCATCTTGCCCTGTACCCTCACGCATGTAAAATTTGCATGAAGCATTTTGACACACTTCTGAAAGTTAAGAAACATAGAAGCCAGTGCAGCCGGTGTACTTTTTGCCAAGAGACGATCTTCCAAAATAGGAAACAAGATAAACAGCATAAAGCTTGGCATCAGCTTAGGTGGAGACGAGGTGAAACACACAAGAATATGCTTCCTTTAGTTGATGTTACCAGTAACCAACATGTCCCTCATAAAAGAAGGAGCTCTAACAGTGTAGCTCCTAGTGTAGTATCAGTTAGTGATGAAGAGTTGGATGCTGACTATGTACAATCTGTTGCTGATAAAGGAATGACCTCTAACAGGGCACTTGTAAATGAAGAAAGACCTGTGAAGGACAAAAGAAATAGCTGTGTCAGTGTATCCTCTGTTGCTGATGAAGATTCAGGTATGGCAAGAATTTCAGGACCAACTGACTTCACAAAAGAAGAAACCATTCCTGTTCCTGGTAACGATCACCAAGCATCTCATTCCATAGATGCTACAAGAAAAAGTGTACTAGCAGAATCTTCAGTATCAGCACCCTCTGCTTTTGCAGAATGTACAATGGATGCATTAAAGGGAATGTCAACTGCTACAGATCCAAGAATTAAAATGGAAGCTGTGGCATCCAGTTGCGAAGATCAGAGTGAGGACGGCGTTCAAATAATTTTTGAAGGAAACAGATTGCCACTCATTGTAGATGTTGATGAAACAAGAGCAGCGGTTATTTCATTGTTAAATGACATTCCTAAAGCAGGTGGTTTCACTTGTGAAGAGGTCAACACACTAACAGGAGCAGAAATCATTATTCAAAGAGGAATTTCTGTGGAAAAAACTGATGTCAAATCATATCTAAACAAACACTTTCATAAAACAATGTATATTAGTGTGCCAAATCATATGTTTGCTAGTACACGGCTGAGTAAAGTAAAATGTACATTGCCCTCACATTCCATGCCTGGTGTAACTGAAAAGAAAGACACAACTCTTTTGTGTCTGGCAATGTTACCTACTACATCAGATGGCATGGTCAAATTGACTGTACCACCTGCTAGTGCGGAGAGTCATATCAATGTAACTGATGTTAACAAGGAAAGGGGCTCCCCCACAGTAGTGCCTATTATTTATAACAGCAAAAGGTCTTCCAGCACAGTGCCTGCCAGCGAAAACAGAAGGGTCTGTATCAGCACACTACTTGGAAAGAGTGCTACTCACTTTGTATCTGATGATGATAACAGAGTGGCCTCTATCAGCGCACTACCTAATCATGATAAGAGTGCTACTCAGTCAGTATCTGATGATGAAAACAGAATGGCCTCTTTCAGCGCACTATATGGTAAGAGTGCTACTCAGATAGTATCTGCTGTTGATAACATAAAGGCCTGTGCTAGCGCACTACATAATGATGGAAAGAGTGCCACTCAACTAGTATCTGCTGCTGGTAACAGAACCGCCTGTATCAGCGCACCTCCTAATCATGGAAAAAGTGCTACTCAGTTAGTATCTGCTGCTGATAACAGAACCGCCTGTATCAGCGTACTACCTAATCATGGAAAGAGTGCTACTCAGCTAGTATCTGCTGCTGATAACAGAGGGGCCTCTATCAGCACACTACCTAATCATGGAAAGAGTGCTACTCAGCTAGTATCTGCTGCTGATAACAGAACGGCCTCTATCAGCGCACTACCTAATCATGGAAAGAGTGCTACTCAGTTAATATCTGCTGCTGATAACAAAGGGGCCTCCAGCAGCGCACTACCTAATCATGGAAAGAGTGCAACTCAGTTAATATCTGCTGCTGATAATAGAACAGTCTCTATCAGCGCACTACCTAATCATGGAAAGAGTACTACTCAGTTAATATCGGATACTGAACACAGAAGGGCCTCTGTCAGCGCACTACCTAATCATGGAAAGAGTGCTGCTCAGTTAGTATCTGCTGCTGGCAACAGAAGGGTGTCTAACAGCGCACTACCTAATCATGGAAAGAGTGCTATCGGTGTTGATATAGGTACAACCTTCACAAACTTGTGTAGACTATCTGGCACCGAAGAGGATGATACCATTCCTGCCACAGGTGCTGATCAAGGTACAACCTTCACAAATTTGAGTAGACCATCTGGCACCAAAGAGGATGATACCATTCCTGCCACAGGTGCTGATCAAAGTACAACCTTCACAAACTTGTGTAGACTATCTGGCACCGAAGAGGATGATACCATTCCTGCCACAGGTGCTGATCAAAGTACAACCTTCACAAATATGAGTAGACCATCTGGCACCGAAGAGAATGATACCATTCCTGCCACAGGTGCTGATCAAGGTACAAACTTCACAAATTTGAGTAGACCATCTGGCACCAATGAGGATGATACCGTTCCTGGCACAGGAACAATTGTAGAAAGAGAAAGAGCATCAGATCCAACAGTAACATTGTCAGATGCTCAACAGGGAACCACTGCCAATTCTTTATCATCTGTACAATCAGTTTCAATGTCAGCCAGTGGATTGGATGATTCTAGTAGCACAACACAGAAAGCTTTGGATAGTGAGACAATGGACAACAAATGTGAAACGCCCAACTCACTTACATTGTATCATGTTTATGATGTAAAACGTGTCAAAACTGTCACTGAGAAGGGCCATGAAATTGCTCTTGTGTTTCCGCTTCCTGAAAACTGTGTAGGTACATATACCCCATTTACCGAGTTAAAAGGGAAAAACCAAGTGGTTTTTTCTGTGATTATTGCACCAAAGGATCTTCGAGTTCATCTTAGTTATAATTTTGCAAAGGTTACAAAATCATTAAAAGTGAAAATTGGACACAGAAAAGTTGATTCTATAGAGAAGAAATATAATTTTTGTGGTCAAATGACATTCTCCATTGTATTGACAAACTTGAGTCTTGAGACTTGATCATGGATGTCCAGGATGTCTAACGGTGCGCAGTGCAGGTCAGGTGTGATAATATTTACAAACATTTATAGGAACAGAAGATTTAAAAATGAAGAGTGGGGCGTGGAAAAAACTGTTTATTTAATTAACCATGAAGATTGACAATTTTCCCTCCAACATACGAGGATTTCCCAGAGATTCTTATATGTTTCCCTTCAAGAGACTTAATTTTCCTGGAAGTAGATTATCAAATTCCACATTTTCCAGGCCTGTTGACAAGATAATTTCCTGGAGGCATGTGGATTTGATAGAGTGATATCAAATGAATTATGTTTTGCGTTTAAAAGTCTTAAATGGAAGGTTTTCAACCAAAGTGTAGTCGGCAAGTTTAGTTGATCTTATCAATCATGTTGAGGATTTAGTTTTTGTGTGAATTTTTACAATTTGTGTTTCAAATTTTTTATCAAATTTGTGCATTTTTTTGGGGGGGTGGGGGTTATTTTGACATTTTATTGGCATTTTTTTGTTGTATTTTTTAGCAATTTTGTTGTTGATAAATTTTTATATTTTTGGACCAAAACAAATATTTTAACAATTCAACAATAAAATAAATCAAAATATTTGTCAAAAGTTCATTTTGTGTGGCATCAAGTCAGCCCGATATAAACAAATATATTTTATTGGATGGCATTGATTTTGTGTGAAAGAATATGTTGCTCTCGCTATAACAGTATTGCACTCGTCTTCGACTCGGGCAATATTGTCATAGCTCAAGCAACATATATTTGTATCACACTCAAGGCCATCCAATATGAGTAACCTCGACTCAAGCGTATATATAAAATCCAATATTAACTCCACCTCAACAGGCCGCCATGACTAGGGTGCATCTACTTGAGATTACCCAAACTGATGCCTATTTTGCGCGAATTTCAAATTGAATGCAATCACACATGCTCAAGTTTAAATCCTGTTTACAATACAATATTGATTAACAAAGCTTGACATACACCTAATTGGGTACTCGAAGCACCTTTCAGGTATGCACCCCAGTTATGGCCTTTCAATTCCGAACCATGACTTGGCTGATCGGATCCAACTATAATCGTGGGTAATATTGTTAAGTAGTAGCTCTTTTTAAAGAATAACTTTATATGATTGTTTAAAAAATAAGGTTGCCAGATGGTAATCAGTGGGTGTAAGAAAACGTTTTTGTGTAATATTTACATCACTTTGAACTATATAGCATAGAAAACAATGTTATGTTTAACAAGTTGTTTGTTTATTTATAACAATCAGACCTGGTTGCAAGGTTCACAATATATGTATGTTTTTAATTTAATTTAATTTGATTTAATGTATTGTCTCTCTAAATGTAAAATGATTTCAAAGAGTGGACAAAGTTGTTAAAGAGTCAAATGGAGGACAACCCCCATTTTTGAGCAGGAAAATGTCACTCTAAAATCAGTGTGAACATTAACTGTTCATTCTCTAAAGAGTAGAACTTTGCTTTCAAAAATCCCCTCCACTCCTTCAGACTGCGTGTCCACTCAAAAATGAGTAGACTGTGTGTTCACTCAAAAACGAGTTTTCCCTCAATTAACTCCTTACAAGAGTGGAAATTCACTCTTATATATTTAATCAATTTATGTTGGTAAAGTACGTTGTTACAACAATGGTAAATGTAGATTAATAATGATAATTCCATAACCTGGCTTTTATCATGTTATACCTTTATCATAGCAGTTGACTCTGTGCAATACCAAATTGTAAGCGTTGCTCCAGACTGCTGGGGAGTGCTGGTGTTATTACGTACATGTACTCGTAAAGATGACAACATTTAATGTATGCATAAACGTAACAGTAAGTAGCACACTTGTCTACAGTTTGACCCGAAATTATAGAGAGTGGACCTGACGTCAAAACGGGTATTTACAATATACTCGCGCATCATGATCGCGTTTTGTT
>JAUMTS010026134.1:0-11319 GCA_032273385.1 Ophiopholis aculeata | reverse complement strand
TGACCCCGGAGTCAAATAAACTCTGATCTGATAGAATTGTCTCTATTTCCCACATTTCGTAATTTCTGCGAAAACCTTCGCAGTGGTAAGTTAGTATCTGAAAGGTGATTCTATGTATGTAAAAAAAACATATAGTGTAGAAAAAAGTGAAATTTAAAATTCAGGATGATGGGTAGTCCCTTTAATTGGACTTAAATCTTGTTATTTATTAATCCTATTCTTTTCCTTACTAAATCATATTTTTTCTATTCAAACTTGTTATACTTATAACTTATAATATTCGTGATCTATTTAAAACCATATTCATGTTCTATAATACTGCTATAATTATCATAATGATTTTGTATAACTTTGTTTGTTGTTCTCATAAATATACAGCACCTAAGTTAATTCTTGCAGCAAATTGACATCTAGGCAATGCTCGATTTAGAAAAAAAGCTACATGCAAAACATACTTTTTGCCTCAAAATGGGGCTAAAACATAATAGATTGTATTCACACATGCACATTTAGACAAGTTCAAAACAGACAATACATGCATGTGTGCATGTAAAACCCTTCTACATAAAACACTGCCTCTAGGTTACCCCAAGTGACCTCTGATGAGCTTTGACACCAGCAATATATTTTAATCTGGTCGACAATGCTTCTGAACAATTATAGTCATAGCGGGCTCCACTTGATCCCTAATGACCCTATTTGTAAACTTTGATCTCAGCAACATATTACGTTTTTGTCAGAGGTCTGACTAACTTTTACAATCATGTATCTACCTATCTATCAGGCTATAGTTCATCCAGACGTTGGACAAAGCCCTACTCTTAACACTTCCATTTTTTTTCTGTCTCTAGCTATCCTAGTTCAAGTGATAATTCCATCTGTTGTCCTGTTGACGTACGTATATTGGCAATCATGTGGTGTTCCTAATCATATGCGCATCTAGTTGACCCCAACTCGTGCATTCCTAAGCAATTTGACCTATCGGTGTCCTTGACCTGCTGGGACATTACGAAAACATGATAGTGACCCTTTGGAGTTTGTAAACTATCCCTTTATAAGTACAGCTACATACGTCGAAGAGTTTTCAAACACGACAGAGAGAGAAGACACATTTGATTTTTAAAAGTATAGATAACGGAAGAGTTAGGTCCTTAACATCGTGTTGAACATGAGATGAGATAATGGAACCATAATAAAGAAATCGTGATACTTCCACTTTTGAATTAGTTTTAACGTATAGTATTTTCTGAAGGTAATGTCAGTCACGTATACATCTTTCAGTGATCTTAAATGACAGCTCAAACGTGATAAGTAATATTCTACGATAAGAAGCGTTGTTGTAAAATGCACTTATCATAAGATGACACATTATCGTAGAGGGCTCATATGCTGAACTTTGCTGGATATGTTTTATTCAAGACTCTTGGGAGCTCAGTGTAAGAAACATATACTTTTTACTCTTACTTTGTTTAACACCAGCTAAAACTTGTGGCTCATTCTATATTAAACAATGCAATATGATATTTGTGTTAATTTATTTGTTAAAACTTACCCAAATCGGCCAAGACCCCTAGAAATACTTAAACCCAATGATAATACAAATGCCATATTAATTGATTATCCTAGTATAATATGGAAAATTAAAGTTAAAACGCTCAGACCGTGTTTTCACGCACTGAAGCAACCAGCATTCAGCGTTTTACAACCGTAAGGTTTTTTGAGATAAATGTATGGTAGGTACTTAATGTTCCAACGCGAATTAACGATAAATCAATACTTGAGAGCTATGATAATCCCCAGGACCACCAGATTCCAGATAGTATATTACCAGTACTATCTTCCATCCAATCGTTAACGCGATGTTAAACGAATCACCAAAATATATTCATATCATGTAGGCTTGACATTCGGAGGCATTTATCATCATCATCATTATCATCATCATTCGGCTGCGAAGCAGACGACTACAAATTTTCTCCAGACAAAGCGGTCTGTACTTAATGGGGCAATGGCATCTTGATGCAGATATTGGTCTGCATCCCCAGCAGCTTTTGGACGTAGGAAATTTAGCTTGTCCTCTGTCGCTCTGGTCTCTTTTTGCTATGAGTTGGAACATAAAGAGCAAGTGGTTAATCTTGAGGTATCCTTGGGCATTCACGGGCGTGGTTGTCCTGTTTTGGCTGGTGTTATGTTCCATTTGGCTGAAAAATTATCTTATCGTCGTAAATGTTCAGCTTTTGAAATTGCCAGTGTGTTTAATTTTGATTGTTTCTTAAAAACAAAACTACATCATTTTGATCATCATTTTCCGATATATGTTGACAACATTGCCCCGTTTTGAGCGCGTTAATTAGTCTTGAAAAGACAGATACCAGATAATACTTAAAGCAATAGCAGTGTAATTACACCTGGACTATCGAGTATTTAACATTATACTTTTTTTGTCTCTTTTTTTGCGTTCTATATAAAAACAAACCACTCATAATATGACAGTTTAAAATCGAAAAAGAATCGCTCATTCATAGTATATAGATATACAGGGTGTCTTAGTATTCTTTTATACCCAAAAAAGTCCAAATTTGAAGAATGTATTTGACCATAAAAATAACCGAATGTGGTATTTTATTCTAATAGCTAATTGTCCTACCCTGTTAGCTTTCTAGAGAATTTTAAATTATAAAAATCGACCTTACAAAAGTGAAATTACATGTAATTTTGTAAGAATAGATACTTTTGCAGGGTGTAACAAACACTGTTTTTGAGCTACATAAGTTGCTCCTGGAGTTGTGACTGCAGTTTGTGTCTGTATTAATTATCTACGAATAAGGTTCAATGCACACAGTCAGAAGCATGAAATAAGTTCAGTTTTAAGTTTGAGATGCTGTCTTGATAAAGAGCGAAACATTCACCGTCTAAAAGAGTGGATATCACTCCAAACGAGTAGAAACCACTCAAAAGGAGTGAATGATAATTTAAAAAGAGTGACAAACACTCCAAAACGGTGATAACAACTCATGAAACAATTAATTGCACTTTATATTTTAAAGAGTTTAGTTACGCACCGCTCTTTAAAAGTATCTGCCCTCTATTTCACCTCTTCAATAAGAGTTTTACTCTCTTTGATGTGGTTTACGTTTTGTTCGGTGTGTGTTTTTCACTCATTTAAAGAGTGGTTTCAACTCTTTTTACTCTTTTGTTTAAACTCTTCTTTGTTTAAAGAGTGGCTCAAACTTGATCACTAACTTACTCTTACACTTAACCTAGTGTTCTGCTGTCCATTTATGTTGATAGAGATACTACTTGTATGATTTCTACCGAATAACGACCAAACCGTGATTTAAATTCATTATTTCAGAATGTTACTTTATCAAATTTTTTGAATATTTGCATACACCATAAAAAACCACTCAAAACTTCCAAAACTTATATTTGGCTAGAGCAGTTTATTTAGTATGTCACTGCTTTGGTAGTGTTTCGCCGAGCTCGATAAGATGGGAGTATAGATAGAGAGTATATATAGAGTATAGATGAGAACCGTGTTCTCATGCATGATAATTATGAAATCAATTTACGCGCCAGTGCGTGCCCAGAAATGCAAGACTAAAGTTCAAGTTCAGAGTTCACGCAACAATGCAAATTCAGTTTCAAGCATCCGAGATAGCGACATCTATGTTCATGGTAGTACAGTCACATCAGCAAAAGGAGGCGTCCAAGCAGACGGGGTGCACAGGAAATAGGGCAAGCATGCAACTAACCGCAGTCGCAGCAACTGGTAAATAGCAAGCAATTATTAGTAATTATGTTTCATTAGACATTCCAAGATCTTAGATAGAATTCCTTAAAAATAAATTCATTTGTCCGGAAATAACCTAACAAAATACAACGTAAAACAAAATCCGTAGTCAAAACACAAAACATTTTTCATCTTCAAACACACCTCACATTCATCCCTGCACACGCTTACATTCTGGAAAGTGCATCGGCATTTTGATTTAGAGCACCCTTCCTATAAACTATGTCAAAAGTGTAGGGCTGTAGGGCCAGACTCCAGCGCTCCAATCGGTCATTGCTAGATTTGTTTCTCTGTAACCACTGTAGTGCCCTGTTGTCAGTTTCAACTCTGAATTGAGTCCCAAGAAGATATATGTTCCACTTTTTGAGTGAAGATATAATAGCCAGACACTCCTTCTCATTTGTGCTGTACTTCCTCTCTCGTTCATTGAGTCTCCTGCTGAAATAGGCCACAGGATGTTCATGGCCTTCCTCATCGAGTTGGGCTAGGATTCCTCCTATTCCCACCTGAGAGGCATCAGTTTGAACGATGTACCCTTTTGTCATGTCTGGACATCTTAGAACCGGTTCGTGAGTGAGAGCACTCTTGAGTGTTGAAAATGCACTGTCACATTCTGGAGTCCATGTTATTGTGTTGGGCATTTGCTTCTTGAGCAGACTGTAGAGGGGGTCTGCTATCTCAGAGTACTTGGGTATGTAACTCCGATAGTAGCCTGTCAAACCCAAGAAGCCCTTAACATCTCTCTTTGTTACAGGTGTGGGGTAATTAGCCACATCCTCGATTTTCTCAGCAGTAGGACTTGTCTTACCGGCACCAATTTGGTGACCCAGGAAGTTTACTTGTCGAGAAAACAAAGTGCACTTCTTTGGCTTTATGGTCAAGCCAGCCTTTGTAAGCTTTGTCAGCACCTTGTCTAAGTGTGCCAAATGCTCTTCCCAAGTCCTCGAGTGCACAACTATGTCATCAACGTAGGCCTTAGAGAATGGTTGGCAGTCTTCTAGGACCACATCTACTAATCTCTGGAATGTACTTGTACTGTTTTGCATTCCAAAAGGCATAACGCAATAATTGTAATGGCCAAATGGAGTTACAAAAGCGGACTTAGCCTTTGCTTCTTCATCTAGAGGTACCTGGTAAAATCCTCTAGTGAGATCTAAAGTAGATATGTACTGGGCCGATCCCATACTGTCAATAATATCACTGATCCGAGGGGTCGGGTAGGGGTCAAATACAGTGGAAAGATTCAACTTCCGGTAATCTGTGACCATTCTTGATGTCCCATCCTTCTTATCCACCAACAGAACAGGGGAGGCATAGGGACTGGTTGACTTTTCAATCAAACCAGCTTCCATCAACTTGTCTATCTCTTCCTTCAATATTTTCAGTTTAGCATGGGGTACACGATATGGTTTTTGACGCACTGGGACATCTGTCGTTGAATGGACAGCGTGCTTGATGAGAGTTGTACGTCCCGGCACATCAGAGAATGTGCTACCGTGCTTGACAAGAAGACTGACAGCTTCTTCATCCTGCTGTTCAGTAAGACTATCTGACATTTCTACATCTTGCCAAGTCTGAGTCTGGAGATGACTAAGATCCAGTTCAGGAAGAAGAGCTGGATCCTCTCCTGAATCAATCATCAGACATTCACGCTCGCGTGTATGATATTGTGCCAGCAGATCAACATGATATGTACGCGGACGCTTCCGCTGTCCCATGTTGATCAGGTAGTTGGTGGGCGAGGTTGACCGTATCACACGGTATGGACCTTGCCAAGCTTTCTCCAACTTGTTGTGAGAGGAAGAAAGAAGAAGAAGGACTAGCTGTCCCGGCTCAAATGTAACTGGTTTTGCCTTCTTGTCATATTGATCCTTCATGACAGCTTGCGCCTTCTCCATGTTATCTTGCACAATCTCAGTAGTTGTTTGCATCTTCTTCCTCAAATCAAGCAGATACTGCACCACAGTCTTGTCTTTAGTAGTAGGAGCCACCCACTCCTCTCTAAGTACCTGTAATGGACCTCGGACTTGGCGTCCATAAAGAAGCTCGAATGGTGATCTCCCAGTCGACTTCTGTGGGGTCTCACGGTAAGCAAACAGCACATGTGGGAGATACTCGTCCCACTGGTTCACTTTACCCTTCATTACTGTTCGCAGGAGAGTCTTCAACGTGGCATTGAACCTCTCCAACATTCCATTCGTCTGCTGGTGGTATGGTGCCGCCACCAGCTGACGTATCCCAAGGAGTTTACACAGCTCCTTCAGCAGGGCTGACAGAAAATTAGTCCCTTGATCGGACAAGATCTCCTGTGGAATACCAACTCTGGTAAACAGAGTCCATAGCTCACGAGCTACAGTTTTTGCCTTCGCATTCGATATAGGTATGGCCTCAGGAAAGCGTGTGGCATAGTCACACACAACCAGCACAAAACGCTTCCAGCTTGTTGTCAAAGGGAGTGGACCTACTATATCAATAGCCACTCTCTTGAAAGGCTCGTCGATGATAGGCAATGGACAAAGTGGAGCTTTGTCCTTACTTGCAGTTTTTACCAGCTGACACACGTGGCATGTTCTGCAATAATTTGCAACAGCTGCAAATATTCCTGGCCAATAGAAGCTAGCCAAGATTCTATCCTTGGTACGCTCAATGCCTTGGTGTCCCGACATAGGAATGTCATGGGCCAACTTCAGCATCAGATTGCGGTATTTTCCTGGAACCACAATCTGCTTCTCGATCACATTTGGAGATCTGGTTGAACTCCACTTCCGATAGAGAATACCATCTTCCCAGTAGTAACATACACGATGTTCATCAATCTGGTGAAGAAGCACAACTCTATCTCTAATCCCAGCAAGTGTCTGATCTTCTTGCTGCAATTGCTTCAAGTCATCAGGCTTGAAGTCTGCCCAAATTTGATCATCAGAGATCTCTGTAGTGGCCATGCTATGTGATCCACCTTTTGTGGACAGTACGTCACTTTGATCGTCTGTATCTGGAGCAGTTACAGTAACCTGTTGAAGACTCTCCGTAGCTTCTTTGGATTCTTCTTCCTCCTGTGTTGCCTTGGATCTTGTTGTGATAAGGACTTCCTTTCCAGCCTGTTCAAAGACGTCCATTCCTAGAATAACATCTTTGCTGAGGGTATCCTTAACACCTGCTTTAATCCAACCAGTATGGTACTCACAGTCTATCCATACCCTGGCTAGAGGCAAAGTCACTTTTCCTGTAAGACCTCGTACAGTGACAGACTTCTTTTGATACTGATACTGTTCAACCAGTCTTGAATGCACTATAGTTTGATCACAGGCTGTATCCAACTTAATGGCTGAAACTGTTACCCCATTCACCGTGCCAGATGTTACTTTGTCGGTTGAATTTATAATAAAGGTCTGAGACCTTTCCATAATGTATGCATTTTTCTCTTTCTTCTTAGAAGGGCACTTTGCAGCTATATGGCCCAGTTCCTGGCAGGAGTAACACCGTCTATCTGATATAGCACCACCTGTTGCTTTACCCCCAGAGGAACCTGAACTTGTACTCTGTTGACCCTGGCTGGCAGTTTTCTTTTCATATTTTGAAATATATTTCTTGCTGGCTAAACTATCATACCATTTCTTGCCACCCATATTTTCAATATGACAATCAGCCAGTTGGGCTAGCTCTGACGATTTGTTGTTCACCTTTGAACCCTTTTCTTTCAAGTATAGCCGAAGCTCCCTTGGCACCTTGGTCAAAATTTGGTCTATAACCATCAGCTCTCTGATTGCTTTTCCATCGTCAGGGTTAACCCCTGACTGCGTAATCCATTTGTCACTTAACTGCTGTAATTCTGTGACCCACTCTTTTACACTTTGATCAGATTCTTTTTCTGTATTTCTGAACCTTCTCCTATACGTTTCTGCATTTAGTTCATATGTTTCTAATATTGCCTGTTTCAATAATTTATAATCTGAAATGTGTTCTTTGCTCATTCTTTTGTAGGCAAGTTTTGCTTTTCCTGTTAATTCAGGAATCAGATATAGACACCAATCTTTTTCTGGCCATTGATTCATTAGTGCCACTCGCTCAAAACATTCTAGATAGATGTCTATATCCTCTCCCTCCTCATGTTTCGGGACCTTTACTTTTGAAGGTTTACTGAGAAACAACTCTGGCTTTTCCAAACCAACTGGAGGGGGGTTAGCTTTTAGCTTTGCTAACTCTACAGCCCTTTCATTTTCTAGTTCCATCAATTTTAATTGAAAGTCATTAGCTCTTTGAACCTCATGCTGTTTCATCTCACGCTCTTTTAATTCTAGTTCCTTTTGTCTCATCTCCCACTCTTTTCTCTCCTTTTCTCTCTGAAACTGTAACTCGCTCATTTGCATCTGATGTTTCTGCTCTTGTGACAACTCCCATACCACTACTTCACTGTCTTTATCATCATCAGACATGATTTTGTACGCTTATAACTTGGGTAAGTTCAGCGATAATTAATGAATCAATTAGACTAATTTGAACACTTGGAAAGTCAATGAATCATAAATACACAAATTACCCACTACTTACCAAGTTCAGACGACAGATTACAAAGTTATGCATCGCACTGATGACGCTTATGACAAGGATCCATGATAGTTCTTGAATAGAGTCAAAGTTTGAAATGCGTATATCCACGTGACTTCCACATCCAAGAAAAGAAAAGGAATTCAGCTATCCAAAGTTCTTGCTCCAATAGGAAAAACGCCTCCGTTCACAATCCAGCATCAAATCTTTTCTGAGCATAAAGTGAAGTAAATCCAAGTCCACAAATTCACAAATCAAAGTGAAGTAAGAGCCAGTTATTGCTTCAAACTGTATTTAGTAAACAGATAATGAAATGCTCACACAGGTTCATTATATTATGATATAGTAGCTGCAATCACATCCATTCAAAAGGGTTAACTTTAGCTATGTTTTGGTTAAAGATGCGTGCTTTCCGTTGTTGCACAATTGAAGAAAAGAGGAAACATCCTCCTAGTCCAAAGAGTTACCGTCGGTTTCTATGTATATACATAACGATGTAAATACAGTTGCTTATCGAGATCCACTTAACAACGTGTTAAGTAAAATTTCTAAACTGTCTGCACCAGAAAGGTGAACAAAGTTTGTTCCTTCACACTTAAAAGAACTTGCAAGAATGTTCCGTTGCTACTTTGTACTTTAGGCAGAGAAAACTAGTCACAGATTAGTTGTCTCATAATCACTTCGATGGTCATCTTAAAATCCCACCGCTGCCACCATGTTGTAACCACACTTATAATTATACATAAAACCACTCAAAACTTCCAAAACTTATATTTGGCTAGAGCATTTTATTTAGTGTGTCACTGCTTTGGTAGTGTTTCGCCGAGAGAGAGAAGACGGGAGTGGGTGCAGGCTCACAAACAGAAAAATAACCTCTTGCCCCTTGGAATCAAAATTACATAAAATGACAGTAAATCTGGACCCAATCTAAATTGAGGATTATAGTTCATTCAAGTAAACTGGGAAACCTATGGCTATATTTGTGAGACTTCACAACAGTTCTGATCTTCACAGAATCATCTTTAAATAATATTTAACAAAATAAATAGAAGATAAAGTTATTTACAATTGTTTAAACCGAAACTATAAGAAAACATGTCCTGTATAGTCAAAACTCTTCCGTAAAGGTTTTCTTTTTCTTCAAAGAATGATTAAAAATTATTTGAACAAAATCGTGATCTTTGGTCTGTATCTTCTGAGGAAAGTTGACAGAAGATCAATTTATTGACATTTTGTTACTTTTTTACCTAAAAGAAAAACACGCTCTTCAGACAAAACTGTTGATGAAAGTTTCTCTCCTTTTTCAGAGAATGATCTTTACATATATTTATCGAAAAATTGGGATCTTTAGGCTTAATTTTCTAGCAAAGAAGTTATCCGCACGTAGTTACATTTTACCGAAAATAAAAGAAAACACCACCTGTAGACAAAGCTCTTCTGTAACAGATCTAATATTTCAGAGATCTCAAGACTGATCTTTAGATAATCTTACTTAATTTATTACAAAAACAGGGATTTTTGATCCCAATTTTCCAGCAGAGTTGATGGAAATTCAAGTCATGATAATGTGGAACTCTTTCCCCCAACAATTGATAGAATCACGCCCTCTAGACAAAACTCTTCTGTAATTTATTACTATTTTCAGAGAATGATCTTGTTATAATCTTGCCCCCCCCCCCAAAAAAAAATCGCTTAAGTTTTGCAGCAAAGTTTACATGGTTGATGGAAGTTCAAGTTGTTTACATTAGAATGGTCTTTGTATAATTTCACTAAAAAATCGGAATCTTTGGTCTAAATTTTCTAGCATCATGCTAAATTAATGGAATTGCAAGTTACCAACATTTTGGTACTTTTCGTCCCGAAAATTATAGGAACATGGCTTGTTACTGCTTGTAGACAAAACTCTTCGGTAACTGTTTTTTCTTCAGAGAATTATCTTTTTATTATCTTAATAAAAATATTAATTAAATCGGACTTTTGGCTTAAATTTTCCGAGCAAATTATAAAGGAATTTATTCTAATAAACAATTATGTTTTTAAAAATCGGGATCTTTGCCTAATTTGCCAGCAAACATGATGGAAATGCATGTTATCTACATTTGGTAACATTTGTCCTGAAAATTAATGAGATATGCCTTTTAGACAAAACTCTTTTTAGATAATTTTTTTTTTTATGAGAAAGAATGATCTTTTTTTTAATTAACAATTTTAAATAATATCAAATCGGGAATTTCGGTCTCAAAATTGATGGAAGTTCAAGTTATTTACATTTGGTTATTTTTTACCGAAAGACATCAGGCCCTATAAAGTTCAACAATTCTTTGATAAAAAAGGGTTTTTTTCAGAGAAGGATTCGTATACATACTCTTTATAAAAAAAAGGGATCTTAAGCAAAGTTGATAGAAATTTACAATTTGTTACTGTTTTACCGGAAATAAAAGAAAACACGCTATATAGACAAAAACTCTTCTGTAAAAGTGTGTTTTCTCTATAGAATGGTCTGTATAAATCTTATTATTATTTTTTTAAAATTGGGAACTTTGGTCACAAATTTTTCAGCAAAGTTGATGGAAATGCAAGTTGTCTACATTTTTTGCAATTTTTATCCTGATTTGTTTTAGTTTATAGTTTTTAACAAGACTATAAAAATATGATCCTCTGAAAATAAAATTACCGAAGAGTTTTGTCAGTTATGTTTTATGTTACTTTTATTTATTATTTATTATTTTTTTACTGAAAGTAAAAGAAACTCGCCCTTCAGACCAAATTCTTCGGTAAAAATTGAATTTTTTCAAAGAAAGATACTAATCTTTAACACACACAGAAAAGCCCAATTGTTACAGCAAAGAGCGAGAAAATTTAAACTTGACTTGTTTATATCTGAATACAACCCAAAATGTGTTCAAGAATTCTGCTTTATAAACAAATCTGATGTCGGTGGTTCGCAGGCTCACAAATGGATACAATAACTTAAAACAGGT
>JAUMTS010026023.1:0-11322 GCA_032273385.1 Ophiopholis aculeata | reverse complement strand
AGCCATGGAGGTAGGAATGCCTAAAGCCTGCAGTCGGGCTGCTTCTGTCAAGCTGTGGAGGTTGCCAAGTCCGCCGAATTCGGCACCTGAAGGGGGGCGAAGTCCTGGGTAACCGGGGTGACCAAACATGGAGAAGGCACTGGGGAGTGCATAGGGCACTGCACTGAAATGTTCTTGGCCAGCAGGATGACCTGTGAACATAGCCTGGCCTGTCAGGAGAAAACAGATCAAGAATTTATCATCAAGAATTTGTAATACTTTTTGGAAAAATACTTTAGGTCCCATACCTTCACCAAGTGTCTGACAGAATAAAGCACACCAGGCATTTACTGAATGGTACATTTATTCTACCATGCACTTGAAGAACAGGTAGGACCTTAAGTACACTTGGTTCAACTTGTTTTCTTCAACAGTGGAAATAGATCAAATTCACTCCAAAGACAAGAGTTAAATCTCGTATCTGTTTCCGCACATTAAACTGCAAC
Organism: Ophiopholis aculeata; assembly: GCA_032273385.1. Classification (NCBI taxonomy): domain Eukaryota; kingdom Metazoa; phylum Echinodermata; class Ophiuroidea; order Amphilepidida; family Ophiactidae; genus Ophiopholis; species Ophiopholis aculeata. The sequence goes on along the minus strand of JAUMTS010026023.1, from coordinate 10,837 downwards.
ACCATGCAAAATCCAAATTATAACTGTTAAAGCACATACAAGATTCAATAGTGAACATTGCAGAACAAATACTATTCATAGAAATGCTTTGTGCAGCAAAATGCTTGACAAGGAAGTTGTTTCTTTAATTTGCAAATATTTCATGGCCTTGTATTTACAAAATATTATCACATTTCTTTTCTATATAAACATCTCTTTTCCTGTCATATATTACAAAACATAAATTTGCTGCATGTAAGCTTCAAAGGTATATAAACTTTAAAGTAACCTGATAAAATATTACTTTTAAAGTTCTCAAGCTCAAATACGTGAACAAGAATATTCTTTCCTTGAGGAAGCTGAGCAATGAGCTTCCGCTTAATAATCAGGACGTCCCAGGTTCGATTCCTGGTTGAAGCAATGGATTTTTTTCATTTCTCAGCCACCTCAAGGGAAAGCATATTCTTGTTTAAAGTAACCTCTTGATTATGAAATTCAATAGCACAAACATGCATTTTACTCCAATTTTGTTGAACTTTTCCGTTTATGATGGCACAAAAATAAATGGGTACAAATTTCACAAATAGGTTACATTGTCACATACTACACATTGTCACTGCTGCTGATACATAACTACATATATTTTGCAGTGCTATAATAGAAAAAGAATATAACATATTGTGATTGCTAAATATGTAAGGAAAAACAAAGCTAATTAATGACTCAGAATAAGCGTCCTTCACCCAGAATTGCCGCTATCTATTGAAAAGTATGAAGTGAAATGAAGCTAAATCTGACATTTGAAATTTTACACTACAAAACGACACACAAAATAACACAGGGTCATGCGATATAACAACTAATAACAAGTCTTCTACAATGTGATAGTATGTGAGTAACTTATAGTAATGGCCCCATCTAGTGATCACTACTGTCTCTTAGAAGAGCCAATACATAGATACAATGATAAGAATTTATTGGTAAAAGCGTCTCAATACACATGGATGTCATGCTCGGAGATCAACACACACACGTACATGCAATTTTGAGTATTTTCAACTCTACAAAAAACATACATCTTGAATACAAATAAATCTGGTAAAACAAACTCTACAACAAACAGCCCCTAAACCCATCTCTATCACAGACCTAACAAGGTCAGCTAGACAAACTAAGTGTGAAGTAAATTGCAAGTGATACTTTATGTAAGGCATACATATTGTTCGTCTCAGGTAACAAAATTTCAGATTTGTCGAGTGATTTAAAAACATATTTGTGACGTGAGATGTGAGCTAAACGGAATTCTAAAATACATCCACATTACTAAGCAAAAACAACGCATTATATTAGTGACTTAAACCAATCTACTACTTAATATTCCATGCTAAAAGCTTAAAACATAAAGTCGAAAAGGGTAGAAAATTCAGAAATGTTCGTATTACAAAGAACAAATAGGGAAAAATGGATACAAATCAAATATATTTAAATGAAGGAGAAAAAAAATCAAAAAAAAAGAAGGAAAGGACACCAATAAAAAGAAGGGTTAATCACAAGGAAAAAGGGATGGAAGAGACAAAAAGGAAAGTGCACTGACTATATTGAAAAGTGAGAATTTAGACTGGAAGAAGAGTGTCTAATGAAAGGACCAATGAAAACAGGGAAATGACAATCACATTTGTTACATCATTTCAACAAGCAGGCAAACGATTCCAACTACAATATGTTTACATGTAAGTCTAACACAATTGTCTAAGTAACAACAGGAATCATGAAATATGACACATTTTGGGAGGATCTGATTACATTAAATCTGTGTGCTTTAAAAAGACATATGGCGCAAACAAGCACATTGAACTGTTGTAAATCAATGTTGATTTTGAATTTTGTGTTTAAATTTAATATAAAGCATTATATCCAAATGCTTGACTGAAAAAAATTGAAACAATGGATTTATAACTTCGATAAGGAAAATCAGTGTAATTGAAAACAATAAAATACAAAAAGAATTGAATTATCTAAAAATCTTAAAGTCAATAATCAAATGACTCATTGTGTTTGATCACATCACAAATGGGGAGAAGTTAAACATTTTGCATTGTTTTTCAGAGTTTAACACATTGGAGGAGAGAATAGTAAAGTGCTCAGACACACTCTTCCAGCCATCACTTATAAGTTATCATCAAGACTGCTCCACTAGCTGGTCCAGAGATCTACAAATTATGTGTGTCATGTTTCATGAAGCAGACAACCCCATCCCACCCTATGATCCACTGATCTATCCTAACCCCACGTACCAAAGAGTCGATTGGCATCGAAGAGTCCCTGGGGTGTCGAGCCTAGAGGACTCTTCTGCCGCGAGGAGCCACTGTCCCCGAGGTCCATTCTAAAAAGAACGCCAAAAACAAACAAACAAAAAAGGGAAAGAGAATTGAAATTGTCAGTATTATACGTCAAAGTACAAAATAACATGAAACTATACAGTAACAGAATTTCTACAAAGTACAAAACAAACGTCACTGTCAGTATCATTAGACACGGTACAACATAACGTATCTAACGTGTGTTGTGGTGTCAATGACAGCAGTTTACATAGAACAAAACAAACATAAATGTTAACGCAAGGGATGATGATGACATAAATATTTGCGGAAAAAACAAAAACATAAATATATAGTTGATGGAAATGTGTGAATTAAAGGGGCATAAAACAAAATTTCATTCCCTCCCCTCCCCTTTTAAGATTTCCAATCAGATCCTTCACTGCAATTAATATCAAGATCAGACTCCTACCCAATTTATCAAGATTTATTTTTCTTCAAACTTCAAAGATATTATTTGAAAGACTACTTTTATAGTTTATTTGGCATGGTTTGAAACGGCCTCTACTTAAATTGAAAACAGTCGGGATTTTTCGCCTGAAAATTTATTTAAAAAGGAATACAATTATAGATTCGAATTGTCTCCAATAATTCAAACAAAATAATTTAGTTTGGTTCTTACCTGTAATAAATGAATAAAACAACAATCATTTCCAGGGTACCTATAATCGAAAAGCTTACAACAAAAATAATACCTCACAAAACATTCAAGTTAACTGACAAACACATACAACATCAAACCTTTATTTCATTACTAACGTTTTTGCTAATAAATGGTTGCCATTGTTAACCTGGCTGTTACAGGAAAGGTGTAAACTTCACTGCTTCCCAGATTTGTTCAGTTATACCCTGTGGGGAGGCGACTACCAAGAACCAAGTGACTGACGGTTGGTTTAGTACATTTACAGTAAACTTCTGGATCTGTGGAACAAAAGAGAAAGAAAACAAGAAGTTTTAGAAAATTGTCCTGTGCACAATATTGAGATCAGTCAGTCAGTTTTATAAGCTTCTAAATGCACTTATATTATGGTGGAAAAATGTAAAAGTTATCTTTTGATAACAAATGTGGGATCTATTGAGTTTTAAATACTTTCGGATGAATTTGAAGTTATATTTTGCTGCCCATTTCCCAAATATTTCCGCCAAACTCATTTTAAAGTGTCTTGGCTCACACCTGCAGGCTATATGACAAGGCAAAATAGCACACCAGTTTCCTCAATGATAACACTATAATAAATGGCATACAGGAAAAATTGTGAACTCAAAAATTGAAGATAATTCTCCATAAATATATTGCAACTGTTACTTGAGGGAATTCAGTTACTATTTAGCTAAAAGATGTGTGTGCTTTGTATTTTCATGAAAGAAACTTTTACCTAATATGTTCAATCTTAATAAAATCATATTTTCTTACAAATATTTGAATATATATTTTAAGATTTTCCTTCGATTATTGTAGTATTGGTACTAAGTATATCCATTGTATATTTAATTCTGTGGACAAGGGTTGCATTTCTCAACCTGTCCCAAATCTAATTTTGTTGAAGCACTATTGAGGACTATGAGAGAATAATTATTGTATAAATGTTTGTAAACTTCTGAATTCATGTAATCGTGCAGGTTTCATCTGGTTGAAAAAAAACCTTTTATTTTAGCTCAGTCGACCTGGCTATCAACTTTAATTCTCATTCCAGTGAGATAAATTTACTTAAAGATTGTAGTAATTTCAGAGAAACAACTAAACAACACCTGATCACACAATTTAATTGTTTCATCCTGTTGCCTAAATCAACAATGTTACCAAATCAAACACACTACTGTACCAATTTCGCCCAACAATAATATAAATTTACTTTTCAAGACAATTGTATCTCATCCTTAAAACCCCCAAACATTGATCACATTCACAGCCTCCATAATGTATTCCTTCTCAACACGCTCAAAGGAATACCATACAATACCCCAGCACAACATAATTGTCAACTACTCATATAATCAAAGAAGAACATTTTTGAGCGCTTCCCTCTTTTACATAAACCATAGATTGCTACCATTTACACACAAAGGCTAAGCATAAAGATGTCATGGCGGGTTTCTTGCAATCAAGCTCTTACACTTATTATGCACTGCTCACATTTAAAACCATGCATACACACATATGAACTTTACACATGATACTATACCTTCCATATTAATGACCTAGCCTTATGATATGATATACTGACAATTGAATACATGCAAATGAGCTAGAAAAACAGTTGTGGAGTGTTTGTGGCCGGCTAGCTGCAATGGTTTGCTTGCTTTAGCTTGCTCGCTGCAGTCATATATGTTATGGTAAAGCCATTATTGTATTGAGGCACAAAAATGCAATTCATATAATTTGAGAATGTACTGTGTTGCAAGATTTATATAAATTGGGGCAAATATCTAGATCAATTCCTACATTTATTGCGTTAAAACTGCATATGGGTCAATTTCTCTTCTATATTACATACAGTTTGCACAAATTGTTCATATTTATTTTCCAATTCTAAACAATGTTGTATCCTTGCTGATTTATTAATATTAATTCATTCTTTACATGAACCAGCTGTCAACAACATGAAATATGTCTTTTTATGAACAAATGTAATGTATTCCAAGATTGTGTGCAGCTGAGCTTTCATTGTACTAGTATTTGAGAACAGACGTATTAAATGACTAGCGGAAGCATTCGAACAATACACAAAATAAAACTGTCCTATTCTTAAAACAATTTTGTATCACTTTATTTAGTCACTTTATACATGTATTTGATATAATGTCATTTTGTTAAATCAGTTTTGCAATCATGATGTATGAAAAAATAAGTAAAACTAATCTCATAGATAGCAATTACCCACACCGCTACTTTTGTTTTTTGTTTTGTGAAACTGGTGTCAAAGAAAGAAAGAAGAAACTTTTTTCTATTTTGACCACTTTTCCTACAAACTCAGGAACTTATTAACTTATTTTTATACATTTATCAACACTTGTAAAAATTACAATCCAATAGAAAACCTTTTGATGCATATTGATTCTATCATCACATTAAACCTCAAAAATGAACTATAAACAAACTTATGATATGATAAAGTTCAGTATAGAAAACTTCAAGATGTCTGATTTCATGTCAGCCATGTTGTTTTCATATTTCACACATAAGCAGACCATGCGATCCTAATCAATCAACTTCCCCCTTCTTTTCCTCCCAGCCTTTTATGTACCGACCCTCTCAAAATCCACTATGTTATATAAAACCATACTTGAATCATAATCGGTCATTAACTGGCAATGCTAGACTAATAATGGTCACTATAGACGTTGACCAATCACCTTTATTATAGACTGGGGCAGGAAATACTTCAGTGCATATTCATGATGAACTTAAGATGACCCCTTCTAATAAACCTAAATCTTAAAAGAGTTTCATAACCGCAGATATGTCAGTGATTTCAATAGATTATTTCATATTCATAGCAGTAAACACTTTGTGCACAAGGAATGGTGAAGGGGCAAGAAATGGATTACCAAGTTTAAAAGTTGAGAAAGTTCAGAGTACACATGTTGCTTTTTCCAGAAACTTGACATGGTAAACCATTTTTGTAAGTTTATCTAAGAAAAACATACACATAGTTTATTTCACAAGTTTAAAAGTTGAGAAAGTACATGTATACATATTGCTTTTTCCAGAAACTAATAGTTGAGTATTAAACTATTTTTGCGAACATCGAAGAAAAACATACGCATTGTTTACTTCACATACATTGTAGCAGCAGCAAGGAAACCAATTTTTTTCAGAAAATGGCCATAGATCCAAATTTAATATGTAGAAGTTGGGAGACAAATACAACAATAATGTACATGTAGTTTCATTCAGACTTCCTTACAAGTTTTGCAGTGATGTTTGATTTGGATACTTTCCCCTGCTTTGACAAATAACTGCAATGAACAGCAAAAAAAGTCTAATAACAAAATTATTATTGGTAAAATGTTCACAGTAAGACCACCAATTGTAGTATATTTTAGTTAAAACATTTAAATAAAGATAAATAAAATCTTAAACTGGGTCACACAAGCAGCCATAGTACTTACTATAAGGATTCTTCATTTTTCTGAACAAAGACTCATTAAATATTCAAGCAATTTTCTGACCTAACACAAACAAACCAAAGGGCATGTGGCCAATTAATTACACAGAATTTGATAAAACAATTTCTGTTTCACTCATTCATTTCCAGGCAAAATTCTAGTCATCAACATATTAATTGAATCACAACAAGTATAATCTTGGCCACCAATGCTTAATCTATTCAGACTTGTATTAAACTCAGCAAGTTATATATTACTTGAAAAGCACAAATCTCAAAAACAGCATCTTCATCCACAAAAGTTTTAGGATGTCTCTCCTTGGAAGATATCCAGAGGTGGCAGATTTATATCGTAAAAGCCTTTTTTACATTTAAGCCACTCATTTATCTTTATACATGTACTCTAAACCCCCCACAGTAAAACGATCCTGGGCATCCACATGATTTTGAGGGACCGGCGTTTTGATACTTTAAAAGAAGTTTAATGCATATAAGACTTAGTGTAAATTTTACCTTTTCCCAGAAAAAAATATATATTTCTACACTAGCTCGTCCTTATCACAGTCATCCTCAAATCACCATAAAAACCTGATTAATCCTATCCCTCCACCATATATCTATGAAACATTTAATAATTCATCCACAAAAGACATTGAATGCAATCAATCACACACCATCTTTAAATTTCCTGATATACCTGGGGCTTTATCTCTAAAACATCGCCATCATTGAAGGACTGAAGCACTCATTAAAATAAAACGCTACGCATAACAAAAAAATCCAAAGTGGGAAGTGTGCAAAACTCATTAAAAATGCCACCTTATCAACCAACAGTGAGTTGGATTATATTATTTCATAATGTATGCGATTCTCCATCTATCTGAGTGCAAACATCTAATTTCTCTCTCACGTTTTTGGCTCAGCAACTAGCATTTGAGCGTCTCTCACTGGTCATTACCGAGAGCATCATCAGTTCAGGTGTCATTCTCATAGCTTGGCTAAGGTGATGAGCTGATTTAATTAAATAAATAGTAACAGAACAGGTTAATATTGATCAATCAGAAGCAGCCATGTTCCAATTGTGTTTCTTTATTTCTGAAGCTTATTTAGATAACTATCTAAATCCAAGATGATGACATGGGCTGCTCTTGGCTTTTAAATTATCAATTCAAAATGTTTTTAATGTTCTTACAAAGTTACAAATTTCAATGGAAGATTTCACAAAACTTATCAAACACTTTTGACTAATAAAATGTGCTGACACAGGGAATATCAGGAACATCTAGAGCACTGCAATTGGTTCTGTAAAACTGTCAATTGTTAAACATTGACCCATTCCCCCATTTTGTGTTAAGATATCCAAAATGCTTCGAGTTAACTTGTCATTATGTTTTTCCTTAAAAATATTTCATTTACTACAATGTTTTGAGTTTTTAAGCACCTTGAATTTTCCTATAAAATTATTGGTATCTTGACTGAATGTGTGATCTGTATTTAAAGAAAACTGAATAGTTGTATCTAAATGTCATAAAACAAGACCACAGAAAGTCATTACTACATGTACTATTATTTCTTTTAACAGCTGAACATAATTGTTGCATTTGGGCTAGCTTCTTTTATATTATATTTAACAGACTATAAACAGTTTAATTTATGAATAATGAACCATTTTTTATCAAAAGAATTTATTGATTTGGCATGCATTGTTTGAACAGAAACTGTTAAGCAACACTGAACTCATCAGAAATTAAATAACCAATGACGTTTCTACGTGAGTATGTGCAAGATAAATATCGCTAAGCATTAATTATGAGAGCAATATTATGCATTCAAGAAAGGCTTTTTAATTCCCAGCACGGATAGGTCAGAAATCCTTTGTGCACTGGTGCTGTCATGATCATGTCATATATTTATTTGTAGCTATCTCTTAAAGATATTTCCATGATAAGCTAAAACATTATGCATGCAAGTTTCAAGAGAAGTTGAATGTACATTAAGAAGCAATTGATTGAGCAAGGCGATAGCTTCTCTCCAAAAGCATTTCTTTTGAAATATGTGTATAGTTGTACAAAGTGCTTCTTAAAAATCATTTCACTAAATCAAAGTTGATCAAAAAACTATCAATTCGATTTTTTACAATACATTTGAAAACTCAGATAAATGACAAAATAAATAAATATGAGGGGAAAGTATGCATCAACTCAGCCATTTGTGATACATCAAGAAAGTTTTTTTAACATTAAAAAGGTTAAAGCAAGACACAGAGTGTTCATCTTCTGATGGGAGGATGACCAGTACTCAAGCTTTCTATATATTTTTTTCTTAAACAGTGTGATTTGCTAGCTGGTTTCCTCCTGCATTTTACAGCATTCACAGTCCCCATACACAAAAAGTCTACAGAAAGGATAGAAGTTTTAAAACATATTTTATCACCAAAAATATGTAATGCTATTGATGAACAGAGTACAGGCACAGTATGGTGGGTTTGCCTTTTTGTAAATATCTCCATATATATGGAGTATAAACCATAGAACCATCTACAAATAGCAACTTGCAATAACAATTGAATATGCGCACTTCAAAGCACAATCACATTATTCAATGACCCTTTCACAAGCCACGCTCGTTATCAATTCTTAATTAGTCCAGCCATATCAACTCTCTATCTTAAATGGATTAAAAGAAGCAGTCACTTAGAAAACAAGTCTCTCAGAAAGACAACTTACTGTCTGTACTTGATTCACACTTTATTTTGTAAATGACTCATTCTTGATATTTTATAGCTCATTCTTGATATTTTATAGCACATTGGTTGACCCACCGACCAGCCATTATGAACCCATACCACATACATTCAATGAATACATCAAGTTCATGACTAGAGAAATTAATATCAGTTCAGCCATGTTTGAATAAAAGACAATGCCAATGTTGCTGTTGTTGAGTGGAATTGTGGGTCAAATTGTTTAGTTCTGTACACTCACAACAAGTCTATCAAGCACAAGTCTATCAAGTTTGGTTTCATTTATCAAATCCCAGAGCCTTTGTGAAAAATAATAATTTATCAAGTTAAATTATGATAACTGTTGGTTTGAAATACTTCAGTTTGGATGAGGTTTACTTTTATCAGATCCTGTGGTGCAGAAGTAAGTTCACATTTTCTTGTCCCCAGCCATCATCGAAAATGTTTGCCATCCTAAACAACAATGTTCAATTTAGAACTTCTCTCTTTTTCAAAACTTGACATTTACTTTGTTTGTATCTCAATTTCAAAGTGGTGTTTATGTCAATACGATTTTTACTTTTCAGGTCGAGATAAACGATTAGACTGTCATCAGGCTCACCTATTTAGAAGATATTCCAAACAAAGCTACAAAAAGAGTGTTTTCTAGCTTTCAATTTGTTCCAAATAGTTGATCTGAATTAGGCAGTCAAGATGTGGGCCAGATATTGGTAGTGATATTATCACATCATCTGACATACAAGTAAACCCTGGGTGTATACTACTTCTCCATAATGAAATCTATAGCTTGCTTACTTGCTGGGTTCACATTTGCGGTCATTCACATCACACGATTGAGCTATAAAACCAGTGGGTATTTGTATGTACAATTCATTCTTTCTTGAATGAATTACTGGTATCAAGTAAACGTTTACGAAATTGTACCAAATCCTTCAATTGAGAATAATTTTGTTGACGCATTTCTTTCAGTTCAGAATTTCCAACTTTGAAAAAAATAAAATGGTAAAGTATGGGCACTACTCAAAATCAGGCTTCTGATTATTCCAACTAATATGTTTGAACCAATCTCATGTTTATGGAAACCCGTCGTAAAAGCCATCTATGAAATCATAATTTTGAGTGAATTTTATTTAATATAGAAATCACTTGTTGAAGTTGTTGGAAGAACTTTATAAATCATCACAAAAATAGTAGTTACACTTTGCCTCACACATTCAACCTACTTTTTGAGGTAAAAGTACTTAAAATGTGCTAAAATTAACATTTTCTTTTGTACTATGTTAAGTCATGACGATGATAAAAAACAACTCATAATTCGTACCATCTTGTAACATTTACAAATCCATTTCTGACTTATTTACTTAAACAGCACATACTGATATATATAAATGTCACATTATTTTACACTACAAGCGAGATACATACATATGACAGCTGGCTATATAAAATACCATTATCATTGCACTCAGGTCATCACAAGAGATATTCTTGTTTCAATATAAATTCAACATTTGCAATAAAACATGTCTAGATAATGTAATGGCCGCTGCCTATCAAATTCCTGCCTATATAACTTACATCTCGCTTTGTGAGTTTAATGAACCATACAAACCACTGTTTAACAATTT
>JAUMTS010025912.1:0-11324 GCA_032273385.1 Ophiopholis aculeata | reverse complement strand
CAGTTATTTTTACCCTGCTTTTACTTTTTATAAGAGCTACTTGTTGTGACATTTCAACTCGTGGCAGATTTTATCGATGTTGGCTTTTGCTTTTTATCATCGTTGGTTTATTGCATTTTGCCTTTTGGTTATGTTTTAGGTTAAATGGTAGTGCCCAAATGCAACATAAACGGTGTCATCCTCTATAAGAGCATCGACAATTAGCTTCATGTTTGGGATGCTGTGGGTTGATTAGAAATGACAGGGACGGTGGTTCAGAATTCAGTCAACTATTATTGTTTTGGCAAGTTCAAACGCGTTACTTTTTGTAAAATAAATGTGTGAATATAACTAGAATACAAATGATCAATGATGTACAAACCTTACTCTGTGGATGATAGTCGATGCTATGCTACCATCTTGCGATTAAGGTTGACTAAGCTAGGGTAATCGTATCCATTATGTACACAACATTAAATAAACCCTACATTTTGTCTGGATTTAAACGTTTGAAAGAATCGGTAAAACAATGCTGAAAAGACGATTCGAGATTTCACATCACGATCTTCCTTCCATATGAGCCTGATGCTGGTAAAACAACGTTACAAGCAGTGCCAACATTAATTTGCGAAAATCACGGGTAAATATGCACTGTTACTAACATCAACATCGTAAAATCCGCTCGGAAAATCCTCTGCCTCTTTTAAGAGGCAGAGGATTTTCCGAGTGGATTTTAAAACAGTTCTGGCAGAGCCATATTGTTATCACTCCTATTCTTTGGAGCTATTGATCATTACGTTTTAACTACATATCAAAGTCGTCCTTTTTGGGCTGTCCGTTTTGGTAATACGGAGTACAACAGCAACATTATTTTAAATATAGACGACATTGACAATAAAGCATGAAAGCATTTCTTTTAGTGCTCTGACTGGGTTAGGCTTTCGAAGAACTTGTGGTTTCACTTTTATAGCATTCAGTCCAGTTTACGTTAAAGATTCAAATCTAAATTCCAAGTAATCATCATAACTGATTTCAGTTGCTTGACCAGGCTTTACATCATCTTAATGGAATATAAAGTTTGAGTGCTAGGTTCAAAAATCAAAATTGCAAAAGCATATTTCAGTCGGGGACTCAGAGCCGCCCACCACCAAATCAAGCGTTGTTATATACAACTAATATTAATAATTATATTCTCCTCGCCCCCTCCTCTGTGCAATTAGAAAATAGTTTTATGCTATCATTTTTTTCACTTCATGAAGGCTCTTTGCCACGCCAATACTACAATTGTTCGTCTATTATAACTACATAGGTTAATCTTCCTATGGCTATCCTGTGACTGAAAGAAGGACAATACTTAATTTGTTGCTACAACAGTCTTAACTTTCGGCAAGCAACCATCAAAATAAATTGTTTAGATAGCAGAACAATTTAAAATTACTAAACGTTCAAAAATCGAATTAAAAACAGAGATATATGGAATGTTCTATCGCACAACATGCATACAAAATATTAAGTAACAATTATGCCCATGGATCATGCCATTAGCTCGTAAAAGCACTTAGTTTCCTTTTAACACTTTAATGGCAGCATTCAGATTAGTGATCATTTTAGTGGAAGAGCAATACAACTGTAGTTTATAGCAAGTCAGGAAAGCTTAGGAGATTGAAAGCATGAGCGTGACAGGTGATCGTTTTTTAACATTGATGAGCTCAAACCATTTCCAATATACAGTGTCTCAATATCTATCCAGAAAACAATTAGATTGGGCCGAAGATTAATGGAAAATTTACTATTAAACCTGAATTTTAATTCAAATTTAATCATATCATCAATAGCGTTTGCAATAATTGAAGCTATTGCACTTACGATTGACATTGAGGAATATTTGTTTAAACACAGTTGACTTGTTTGACTAAGTATCAGAATCTAAAGCAAACCATAAACAACTTACGAAGTAGTGATACAATGTATTCATGACACTGACATGATTTATTTTTGTGTAAGGTAAAGCGAGCAGACAGTGACAATTGTGTAGAGGGATTATGCGAGTTACAGATCAGGAGGAAGTAACGTAGATTGTTTTGAATACATATAAGGGCAACTTTAATATTTGTATCTCAATTCGACAATATTTCCATACCAAACGTTTAATAATTGACATAGTCATAAAATATAAAAGGATGTTTTATCAAAAAAAATGTATATAGTACATCAATTGTAAATGTAATTCACGGACACAAGCCATAACCATAAGCACACCTTACCCACACCTTGCTTATAATGCCCTCTTTATAAATTAAAAGTTTAGAGCAATACACTTTTATTTCATAGTATGTCTGGGAAGCTTTGAATGCATGAGCGTGATAGGTGAACCAAATCTATAGTACAGTGTCATTTCAAGTGCTCTTACCGATTCCTCTATGCAATGCAGTACCTCAATATCCTTAAACGATTAGGTGAATATTGATGGCGAAGTTTTAATTAACTCCGAATTGTATTTCAGATTTTGTTATATCATCAATTACATTAAGAATAATTGAATATACTGCACTTACGATTGACATTAAAACATATATTGGGAAACTATTTTACGTATACGACGGAACAGTAGAATACAAACATATTTAAAAAAAACATTCTACTACAACATTTATATAATAAAGTAAGTGATATGATATGAAATTTAAAAAGATACCTGTCTTTATTCTTGCTCCTGTCACGATCTGTTTGTGTATGTGTTTTCATACTTAGAAAGATCAGAATAAAAAAATATTAAAAATCAAACACAAACGACATTACTTACATTAAAGAGATGTTTAAAATGATCGAACATACATTTTATTTCGAACGTTCAAAGATCAAATTAAAAATATATAAAGGTATGTTTTACCACAAGAAATGTATATAGAACATTTATTATCAATGTGTCCAGGGAGCAGGAGTACATGCCATTACCTGTTCTGAGTAGAACACAAATTGGTTTTTTACATATTCAATATTATTCAGTTCAATACAGGTCAACAGGAAAGCTTAGATGATCGAAAGCTTGAGCGTGACAGATAAAGTAAGTTCTAACGTACATTGCCATTTCATATGCTCTTACCGGTTTGTCTTTCCAGCGTCGTATCTCAATATCTTAGAACAGTAAGGATGATTACTTAATGAAAACGTTATTATTAATCCTGGAACTCATTTCAAATTGAGTTATATCATCAATTGCATTAGGAATAATTGAATCTTTTACTATTACGATTGACACTGAGGAATGCTCTTGTAAACACACTTTGCTTCTTTGACTGAATATCAGAATCTAAAGCAGAAAATAAACACATTATATAACGGCATTGAACATAAAACTATTAGCAAACTACCGGTCTTTATCGATGCTCCTGATAGACTTTGTCACTGTTCATGTGTCTTTAAAACTTGTAGAGCGGAGCAAGAAGCAAAATGTGTGTAGATGGACAACACCAGTATCAGATCAGAGAGGAGCCGCGAATAAGCATGATACACTGCTTATAAGTATAAATGTATCCACGGGCACGTGTGAATAAGAAGATTGAGCAAAGTACTGAACTTCGTAAAGGGCAGTACACCTTTATTTCATAGTAAGCCAAGCAAGCTTTTAATGAATGCATGACTGTGTATTTAATTGTTATTTCAAGAGCTCTTACTAGTTTCTCTAAACAGTAAAGTACCTCAATATCCTGAACAAATTAGAGCGGGCTATTAATTATACAATTAATTCAAAACTTTCTTCAATTGCGTTGAGGTTTATTGAATCATTTGGACTTCTGATTGACATTGATGAATTTGTAATAAGTTAAGAGCAATCATGTACAACCAAGATCAATACACTTTGTACGTGATAGTCGGCCAGGAAAGCCTCGAATGTTTGAGCGTGACAGATAAACTATGTTCTACACTGTAATTTAAAGACCTCTCACTGGTTTCTTTTTATAGTGCAGTACTTCAACACTCTGAAACAGATAGGTTGAGGATACACGAAAAAAGCTATTATTAACTGCGAATTTCATATCAAATTTAGTCAAATCATCGACTGAACTATAAATAATTGAAGCTATTGCACTCACGTTTGACCTTGAAAAAAAACAATATTCTTCTTAGAATAGGTTTTGCACTACAATATCTTAACACTGGCTATAAAGCAAACTAAAAAACAAAGACTTTTAAGATTTTAGTAGGGATCCTTAGAGAGATTTTATTATACCCAATCCGTAAAGAAAAGTGAATAAATAACAGCATAAACCTAAGAGCAAATACGGGAATTTATCAAGTGTCCAATACTCTTATATTCCATGATATTGCATCCCTTTCATTCATTTTCAGCAGATAAGACCTCAGGTGGGAGGGGAACAAATCCGTCACATCCTTGACATAAGTATTTGTTAACGGAGGCATACAATAAAAGTGTCTTAATCCCGATAAAGAGTGTCGTGTCACATTTTTAAAGACATTTTTCTTATGATGTTTTGAAGCGGTGTTCTCCACAGGGTATTACACTAAAGAAGAACTAAAGCTTATAACCAGCAATATTGTTAAACACTGATATCTGTTGCATTTTGAGTATAACGCCGACGTACAACAAAATAATGTACTTGCACTTTAACTTTGTCATAGCTTTGGGCACTTTTCTTTTCTCCTGAAGGGCTTAAATAGAAAAAAAAAAGGTGTCGTTAAAAGTAGCTTTTTAACTCGCTTATATGCTTTTTCTTTGCAGGCCTTAACACATTTTTGAATGTTTAATCATGTTAATGCGCGGCAATGAAATACCCAATGGTGTCTTTACGGTGATTAATTATTTAATTTATAATGTTAGAGTCTGCAAAACAAAACCTATTCTAAGCATACTCTCTAAATAACCATTGTGAAGCATAATTTCTTTTATAATTAAAATTGCATTTTAAGAGGCCACTGTTATTTGACTTATTTAGTTGATAGTGTAAAAGCACGCAGTTTATGAAACATACTGAAAATCTACTAACAATGTTGCCAGACGGTCAGGTGTTCAAAGATATCGTTTGATAATCTGAATATATAATACGATCTTGAAATTCAAACCGGAAGAATTGTCGAACAAAGTCGTTTAGGTTTTTAATTTAAGCTGATTTTAAGTGTGGAATGCAAACTGTGATTTCCTCTCTGTGCAATCTTCATACACGTGAAAAGCCATGGCTTTAAGTTGTCTTTAAGATTGTCGCAACTTGAATAAAAGGATTTAGTATGTTTAATTGTGCACAGATTTACCTATAGTGAACACTTCCATGTGTGATTCTTCGTTGAATTAGTAGATTTTTGTTCTAGTCAAGAATTCGTTTCTTCACTAAGAATTGATTATTGTCAGGTTTTAAGAGGTTTGAAATATGACTGAATCTTACAATAATATAGTTATAAAATAATGTTCCTTTTCTAATAAAAAAACCATAAGAAGCCCAAAAATTAGTGAAACAGTTCCTTTCTTTAGTGTTAATTAATGTTATAAGTGTTGTGAGACTGATATTGCAGTGTTAGGCCTCCAGCTTCATCGCTACAAAAATCTTGCTCCATTAATTGCGATTGTACACGGAATCACACACAAAAGCATGTAAATATAGGTTGTTTTTAAATATTAATTGCTCAAATGTTAAAGAATATTTTGCTGATTGCACACAGTTTAAAGCAATTAAAACCACCTGTAGTCTATTTCACAGTTCATCACCTTTGCTATATCATGTATATATGAATCAAGTTACCGTTAGAAAATTATTTGTAGATGAAAATGAAAACATGATGTTCTTCTTTTAATGAAAATATAGTATAAGTGGTGCAAACAATTTCAACATCTCTCGCTGACGGTATTTAAATAACACCGGAACTTCCATCAGAAAATGAAACTCGGTGTACTATTTCTTACCAATCTTATAGCTATCATTGTACCTTCAGATTAATAACCATTTTTCTTTTATTGAAAGGATACAAGACACAAATGCAACATCACCAATCAATGATGCCCTTAACTTTGTTCTAGGAAACTTTTAAAAATAAGAAATTAGGGTATTTATAACTTTTGTAAATTTGCTACTAAGGTAACTAATCCGAAGAATTGTTACACTTGACCTATAACAATACCTCAAGTTTATATTTCACAAATGTACCGACTCCCAAAATTGCCTAAAGTGAACATGAACCCTCACAGAAAACATCAAATTGATTTCTGTGATGTACAACTAGGTCAATTATGCAAAGTCTCTAATTAAAAGTCACATCAACCTCAAGTGGGTTCCTTTTCTCAGTGTATTAATTTCACTAAGAAATTACACTGGTAAAGGTCTGCACTTGCAACTTTTCCTTTAAGAGGTGACTTGAATGAAACTCAAACTGGTATCTATGCAACTTTGAAACTCCTCCTCGCGCATATGCACCCACTCATAGTTGAACTTGTACAGGATATGTACATATGCACATCCACAATTTGACATCTACATAAACAATATACTCACAAATAAAAATGATTATTGTTGCACTAGCAATTTTCAAACTTCCCATGACAATTTTTACCTGTTTTATTTTAGATTTCCTTGCACAAACTTTAATTGATATGCATATTTGTATCCACCCCACCCACCCCCCTGCCAGGGGCCATACCCTAACCTAACTATGCCCTCAAACAATAATTTACCTTTTTGCCACCCTTGACTGGGGGAACAAAAATCGAAAATAAATATTGTGCAAGAATTTCCACTATTACAAATAAATTTATTACAAACATGCAGTACTCACCACAGTTGCCTTCATCAGAAGCATCTGGGCAATCCCGTCTTCCGTCGCAGAAAAAACGTCTATCTATACACGTACCATCCGCGCAGGCTTGCTCGTAGTTCAAACACGGTTCGGGGGCTGGGCATCCTACTTCATCAGATTGATCCGAGCACTCATAGTATCTATTACAACGTGCAAAGTTCGGTACACAATCTCCGTTTCCACATCGGAAGCTGGTCTCTGGTGGGCACGATGACGGCGCTTGCGTCGTTGCAGGTTCTGGTACTGTTATTAAAATAGTTATAAAAAACAATATATGTAATAATTTATGAAAGTCAGCCATTTTGTACTGTATTGCATACACAAATATCACAGAATTTGGATTATAAATTGCAGCATAAGGTTAGTGTTCTAGCATGTTTCTTCAAACGTAGTACTGTAGATTGTTCCTCAGAGTCCCTCTCAGAAAATGCCAATAGATATTCAAAAACACAGAGTAGCAGTATCAAAAACAAACTTTTCGATTATGAGATTGAGTTCAAATAAGGGTAAGATCCTTCATTCACTGGAGACACAATTGATGTCAATTCCTACTTATTATTTGATGAAAACAAGAAATAACTCCAAGCGTTTGTTGAGCGAAAAGATGCAATCCTGAAGCACACTAATCACCACCCTCACATACACATCTGTTGAACTCTAAACTCAAATGACATTAGGGTTGGTGATTTCTTCACTTTATTCAATGTTTTGCAAAATGAAATCACTGGTATAACTGTATAGCACCAAGTTGTTTTAGCACCAAATGTATGAAATCAGAGTCCCTTAGGAAATACAAAGTAGTATTTATCCAAGAAAGTCAATTGGAATACTTTAAAAGCACTGGTGTAGAAGTGATGACTGAATGTCTAACTAAAGTTTTGTTGAAAAATGGTGGCACTTCACTATCCAGATGGGAAGTAGCAGCCAATGTTTAAAGTACTGTATAATTGCGATATAGCTGGTAGTCACAATTGCATTACTGAAGTGATCCAATAAAGCGCTGGTTATAGTAGACTTGTTCTGACATAGAATAGACCTCACACAGCTTCAATAATGGATTTGACGCTATTTCCAACTTTGTAAATGGATCATTTAATCTCTCAAAACTCCTGCACTTGGAAAAACAAATGAAGTTCTTCTTCAAAAACGTTTTCCTTCCTCGTTATCTCCTTGAAGACAATCCTGCTTATACTGTGTGACCCAAAGGTGTTGAGTCCAGGGTGAGAGTTGTAACCCAGGGTAGTCTCTGTAAATTAGCGTTAGCTAGCAACCAACCAGCCAGCGAGGGGTTCCCTGTCTCTATGGTACAGTCAGCAAGTAACCTCCTCACTCAGACTAGCTCAGAACAGCAACTGACAACTTTACCCAAGTGTTCTGCCATGCCTATTACTAGCCGATCACAAATTTCGCTGCAGTTTTATTTTCACGCTGGCTTTACAAACATCCAATAAAGTGTTGTCAAATTTATTATGCTTTCAAAAATGAATTGTCTGCATCACAAAGTATATCTAAACGAGAGCAAGACATAAAAACTGTGAACAATGTTTCAAAATGTAATTTTCACTTATATCATTAATTTTACCATCTCAAAAATTGTTGGAGAGAATGCATGCTATGAACCAATGGTGTGTATCGTTCTTTTGTGGTTCATTAAGCTGCTTGCCTACTAAAAATACTTTTGCACTTTTACTCAAATCTGGAAACATTTATACAAAGTATTTCTAGAAATACTTGAGCAATCATAGGATAATGTGTAGGGCTAAATTTTGAAATTCAACAAAATAAATGAACCAGGAAGTGAGACAAGTCTTTGTTTTATCAATGTCAAGTACTTCAAAATTAAATTTTAAAATAAACACTACTGAAAATTATATACAACTTACTGTTCCGTAACTTTGATAAATTTTGTGGTGAAATTATGTGACTTTTAACAAGTCTGCATTAACACTAACTGGCAGACTTGAAATTGAACTCTAGTTAGTTTCAACAAACTTGGCCCTGTTGACTAGGGTTATGCTACAAAGATTCCTGATTTTAAACTATAAGCGATTGATCGATTGGAAAAGGAAAGAAAATCAGGACAGGTTAAAAATGATTAAAAAGAGAGCTATGAATGAATGCTAGAGGCTTGCATAAAAACAAACAATAGCAGTTTTGAGATCATGTACTGGTATGTGTGTGGATTCCGCCACTAGCATCTAAAATCGTATCCCTGCCTCCAGTCCGTAACCTTTATTAAGTGTTCATAACCTTAGTTTTTAACAAGTCTGTTACACACCCTTAGGTTCAACAAGTCTAGCTGTAACACTCCTACAACCATAACCTTGCATCAGGGTAAAGAAAACCTTAGTTTCACTTCTTGACACAATATTGGTTGGATAAAGGTATAATAACAATATCTGTATTATTTTGTTGGTTTTTCAGTCTACCTTCGTGAAAAACATGGATAAGAAAATAGAAATAAGCCAATTGACATATTTATCGAAATTTGATTGACAAGCTTGTACATTGCAATAAAGATATCTGCCAAATAAAGTCTAGCTATTTTCCCTATTTTTTTTTTTTTTTGGTATGCTCTCAAATGTTCACATTAATTGTCTTCTCTTTTTACCCAATTCTTTCTCCTTTGCATGCTCTCAAGTGTAAAATTATCAATTATTAAGAGAGATATCATTTACGATAATAAACCACAAATGTGGCACTAATTAATTCTTTATAAATGATATAACGTTTTAATTTCCGTAACATCTATCACGACATACAAAACCAGTCTTCATTCCATTCAATTTCTGTAACCTCCACGGCCAGTGGATTGAATTTTCAACTTGATTGTGACCTATTCTGACAGTGTTTTCCACAAAATCTTTTCTGCGTAATTCTGCATTGTCCCTCTTTTTATATCAAAACAGAGCCTGAGGCAATACATGGTGGAAAGCAAAGACACAAACAGGTATCCGTCACCTAAAATAACCATGTAAGGGCTTTCTTTTTTTGTTAAAGTCTGCCGGTATGGCTTTGAGCTCAAACCGGTTACCTGATACCACAAGTTTTTATAAGTGATTTTATCTAAAACCTTTTTCTATAAGCTGTTTAGTTAAATACAATATGGTTAGCATATCACTAGTCAGGATATAAGAATATGGCACAGAGTTCTTTTCAAAAAGCATTTCTGCTCAAAGATAAATTGTGAAATCTTTATTGTGATTCAAAGTTGGTAAATGAGGTTATGAACTTTGTGTTATCTTAGCAATTAAATACTTTCATTAAAGAAATTAGATATTTCTGTTTTGCCCACTGTCCAGTTAATACAATTTGAATTTCAATTCATAAGAGATAACTTCGACTTTCATTTTACACTTACATTTGAGGCGTTACGTACAGGTGCTTGGTTTTGACTCTACAAGTTTGACATGACATGATACAGACAGATCAGATACAAGCATGTTAACCACACAACATTCTTAAGTAATAAATCTTGGACAACCTGCTGTTGTAGAAATATACGCCCATGAACATACTGACATCACTGGTATTTATTACTGTTATCTGTTACAGTTAGCTAACATTGGTGATACCTAAAGACCTAAGGATACCGAACTAATGAATGCTATCTATCATGGGGCATGATCAAAGCTTTGCAAGAACTTTTATATCTGCAATTGCTTATAGGTCATCTATGTAGTCGGAAACTGATAATCAATGATCTTTGATAAAATATTTATTGTTGTAATTATCATGTTATTGCATGCTTTTATGTTATATCATTTAGATTATGATTAATTTATCATTTCCCTTTTTTATATCAAAGAGATAAAACATAATCTGCATGTTTTAATGTTTTATGATCTTTATGTTCATTTTTAATATAAAGTTATATGACGAAATGAGAATTGGCTATGACAAACTTTCATAAATTAATGGCTTACAGTTGTAGAAATCTGGCACCAACATTGTACTGAAAATAAATTCAGACAAAGTCATTTGTATTTGTGCATCTGCATCAACAGTTTTTCTCATCATTTACTGGAGATTATCAAACCCACACAATAACAGATTTCAACTACCCTTGAACTTGAGAACATGAGTTATCCTTGTTGTAAAAATATTGATACATTGCTTAATTGAATTCCAATAAGATGATATGAAAAAAAAATCAATAAAGTGATCTTTTTTCAACTCAAATGTGTACCATATCTAAATCTGATAATGCTTCCTTTTACAAAACAACCAGCCAGGTAGTCTACTGGTCAATACTGGTCAGTTTGACCACCTGGCAATCCAAAATCTAGGTATGGTACGGTTGTTGCATTATTATTGCATGGACTTAAAGTCCAAAAGGTGAGGGTATATCATCTTAAGTTGTGAGTTACAAAAGTGAGTTTCCAATAAATAGCTTCATACAATTTCTAGACTCAATGGACAGTAATTACAGGTATGCACTCCAGTTGGTACTTGAGGAACACAACTACAACTGTGGACTAGAAAATCTAACTCATAGTGATACGATTCAGATTAACCTGGTCGTCCGGGGCGGCCCCTCGTCT
>JAUMTS010025801.1:0-11324 GCA_032273385.1 Ophiopholis aculeata | reverse complement strand
GCCATCATTATGCGGGCGTGCATCAAGAGACGCCTTTTTGACAGGAAGTGACATCACTACCATTCTGATTTCAAGATATAAGTTAGTTCATGTTATTTAGTCTTACACCTGTTGAATAGGTGGAACCTGAGGTATATTTATTATTATTTACATTATTATTTTTTGTGTATTTGTGATGTGATGGGAAATATTGATTGTGAGCTTATATTTAGTGCACTACTGAGCACTTCAGCTATGGTACATATATCTTTCAAACAAATTGTCAAATTTATGATGGGGGGTTTTGTGCAAAATCTAGCCTTCAAAATTAATTGTGCTATTACACAAAAAACAAGAAAAAATATAAACCAGACTTCAGACTCAATTCGCCTGATCATGTTGCATTTATCAATGCAGAAAGTATGGGCCGTTATGGATGAAAACATTTTCTTGATTCAGTAGCATAATGCCAACTTTAACAAAAAAGCCAACTAGGAAATATGCACTCAAACAAATTTTTTGTCTTGTAATTTTAGTAATTTCTTGTATTTTACTATTTTTTCAGCCTTTCTAAAATCAAAGAGACTGTAATAGACAGACTGGGCAAATTGGGTGATCATGTAGCTGTATATCCTGACGAGGAAATCAGATATATCCTAGTTGGGTAAGTACAACATAACCCAAGTGATATTGGGTAGCTGTTAGGAATAAAGTTCAATTGAGCGCCACCCATAAGGAATATATCAAAGTTGCCCAATGGTATTTTATATTATTTTATGTACCTCATGCATAGATTCTAGCGGTCTGATAGATTAAAAGTGAGTCACATACATGTAGTGACATGACATGCATTATTTTCCCCCTTTTCAAGTTTAACAGCAAAAAAAAACCTATTGACGCCCAATATTCTTTACAGTAATTATACTAATGCACGGCGATCACAACAAACACACTTTGCGGTACTAAATGTGCACTTTTTGGTTTTCAAGGTGACTTTGAAACAAGAAATTGAGGTATATAAAACAAATATTGATTGCTCTTTTATCCGTGAAATAGTGGAAAATTATTATTACCCTTGGAAAAAACCTAGAGACAATAATTATCCACCATTCCACTCACAAGCAGTCAATAATATTTGTATGATAATCTTAAACCAGGGTAGCCTGATTCAGCCCAGAGGCTGGTCTTATACATGAGAACAATACCTTGTGCATTGTAAGGCAGCTGACATATTATAGTGACGGAAGAATTAAATGTAAAGTACTTTGATCAGCTTTCACTTTAATAATCTGTAGGTTATTTTAAAATTAAATGTTGGTGTTAATAGCGCGCGACATGTCATCCCAAGGAATGTAAGAGATATCAAGGCGCAGTGCCATATCAGCAGCCGTATAGCGCTTAGAAACAAATTTATAAAAAAAGCCCAGATTTTGGTACAGGAGGAAAACTCCAGTACTCAATACTAGGTAAAACTTGGGGAAAAAGCATAGACTGGAGACCAAATGCTGTTAGGCGCCAAACTCGGGAGTGGTGCAAGGCAAGGAAAATACTGCTGCGCCACCTGTTCCCCAAAGAATTTTCATCAAGATGGTAGAAATACAGTTAAATTAGTAGTTTGAGTCTTCCATTGGCACTTGTTGGTGAACTACATTAAGGGTGGGCAACTTACAATGCCCATTTGTGTGTCATTACTTGGATCTTGCTAACCCTAGATTTACTGTATGGAATGCACACTTGCCTGTGAAGTTTACACTGACTTGATTTGAAATGACTGTTAAATGCTCTTGGAATTATGCTTGTTAGATATCTGTGTTTGAGCCTTCTTTGGTAAGAGTAACTGACAACTGTGGAACTTTGATAGCAACTTTATTAGAATCCATGGATTTTTTTTAACTTGTTGTGTGTTTGTTTGGCAAAATGAAATACAATTAAACCTTCATGAGAGATTTACTGAACTAACAACAGATTAAACATTTATAATAGCTTTGCTTTTATTTAATATTTAAATATGTATTTTTACTAGTGTAGTTGAAGTAAAAGATAAGTTGCCAAAACATTATTTAGTCAATGATAAATTATACCCTAGTTTGTCTATTTTGCAGACCATTTGCCAAGAACAATGGTACCTTACCAATAGAGGCCATAGAACGTGTCGCCAGTGGAGAGATGGCACACGATGCAGGAGAAGAAGGTAGCAGTAGTAACAGTGGAAGAGGGTTGGACGATATCACCTTGTTGCCGGTAGGGTGTCATCCAGTACTAGAGTATGCAGTCAGACCAGCTAGTGTTATAGTCCTTGTAGGACCTATCAAATTAGAAAGGTAAATACAAATTTCAACAAAAGTAACTTCTCTTCATATTTTCGGTGCTATTCAATTGTTCTTTTAGTAAACGAGTTGTATAGCCATAAAGGCAAAACAGTTTCTCTCAATCTGATACTAAATTAACCACCAAACAACACAGGCTGATATGAGCATTATGTTATAAGAAATGGTGAGGTATAAAAAGTAGCAAAACCGAGACACTATGCAACAATAATAAACTACACAAGGCCTGAGAAAAATTACAGTGTGTGACATTCTTTCATTCCCTAGATCGAACATCAGGCTATCTGTGCTTAGTACACTGCTCTTTACTCCTGGCATGAGTGTCTTAGTTTGCTTTTCAGCTTTTATACCACATCAATTCTCATAAAATGATGCTTATCTGAGTATGCAGTCAGACCAGCAAGTGTTATAGTCCTAGTAGAAAGGTAATAATTGACAAATTCAGCCAGACGGGTAGTTTTTACTCATTCTTGAAAACATCAGACTAAATTTATCAGTACCAAGATGTCTCTTAAACTGTTTCTCAAAATTGTTCAGAGATCCGACCATGTGGCATGACAACCCAACACGTACAGTGGGGGGAGTTGCGCACACCCTGGTTCTTTGATCATGCGCAACACAACCAATCAGCACAAAAGTTTAATATTGTTTCCATTTCCAGGTAGTTGCACGTCACGCAAAATGCAAGGCTCAAACCTATGAACAATTTTGAGAAACGTTTTAGCTAGTTGCGTTCACAATATATCATGTGTATGTCAAGATCTTCACAAAATAGTGCAGCCTGCTATTACATTGTTAAACTTCAGGAAATGTTTATATCAAAGGAAAAGTAAAGTGGGCCTCATAACTCCTTGTGGTGAATTTTACAGGTGAAATATTCAGTTTTGAAGGTATTCCAGATTTGATGTGTTGTTAGGGTTAGTTTAGAGTGTGAAGAAAGGCATAGGTAACTGAAGAACACATAAAAGCATTAATCATCTAGGCAAATTGACCAACTTTGCGCTGAAATTGGAGTTTGTGGTCTATTATGGGGTAATGCAGATTATGCAGAAATGGGGTTACTCCGGAAAATTCTGAAAAATTTGAGAATTTTCAGGAATTATTTTTTTTTTAAATCCCGAATTTTTTTTTTTTTTAAAGACTAGAGGGCGCTTATATTGTAATAAGCCTTAAGGGAAGCTGTCTAATTGTGAAATTGGTCCTATAAGTGCTAAAACCCAGTGCTAAAACCCAAATAATTAATTTATCTGGTACTAAACATCATTAAAGCTCTTGCAAAATGCAAAAAACAGTGCTCCAGAATGGCTTCGGAATTGGTCCTATAAGTGCTAAAACCCAGGAGCTTCAAGGGGCGCTGCACCCTGAACCCCTGCCAGGGGCTCTGCCCCTGGACCTCGGCCGACTCGCTTTGCTCGTTAATTTCGCAATTTCGCAATTTTTCAGGAAATTTCTCCAACCCCCTGTCACATCTCTGAACCCCAGCTTGGAGTAAGTCTATCAATGCTGAAACTAATCAAATCGTATTGTCTAAGAATTTTTAAATTTCGCAATTTTTTTTTTATTATTTCAGAAAAATTGTCAACATTTGCATTAATTTCCAAAACATTTTTTAAATAAAGGCAAAATTTCTTTTTTTTAGAATTTTCCTTCCTATATTTAGTTTCTAAAAAGTGGAAAAAAATCAAAATAATAATTAACCAAATTTTAATTAGGCTTCCTAGAAATTTTTTTTGTGAAAATCATGCTTTTTGATATTTTTCTCCAAAACTGCACTTTTACACCAAAATCAGACACCATCATTGTGTTTGGCTCGCAACCTGAACACAGTAAATTTACTTGGTACTTTGAAGTACACAGATTTTCGACAGCTGAGGGCTTCATTAAATTAACACCAAACCTCCTTTTATAAACTTGTGCAAGAGTATTTTGGAGGGAAAGTACCTGGTATCCTAGGTACTAGGTAGGTCATGGATAGAAAATCACCCCAGGTCAAAACCAATGTTGATTTTGACTTCCACCTTTAGTATCTTCATTTTGTGTGGCTTCAAAAACTCAATCGCTGTTTCTGTACAGTTGGAGCCAGTTGCTATGGTTCTAAACAATGACAAGTGGTTCAACTGCCCTGAAACCCAAACTGCGGTTGAGTTTTGAAGTCATTCCTTACACACAGGTTTGAACACAACATAAATTGACACACTATATTACATCTTGACTGTGGTTTATTAAATGCAGTGATTTATTTTTCAGATTGGCTTGACTAACCTACACAAACATGCTAGATAATATCAGGATAAATGAAGAAGTAAATAAACGTTTTGAAGAGAAAAATTATAACATGATACCATGTAAACAAAATATTTCATGATTAAATAACCTCATCCAAATTGCTTGATTAAACAACACTTAATATGTAAATTAACTTATTCCATATTTAAATCAATGTCATTACATACATGTTGTTTCGGATACAAAAATATCATTGAAAGCTCCTCAATTACAGTTGAGGCATTCCATTGCTCTCATTAACATTTGACATTTATTCTCAATTAACAGAACATATACATATGACTGTCCACGACAAACTTTGTGTAAAGTCCCAATTTTTCGATTTTGATTTAGTAAAGCAGCAGAAAACAAGCTTTAAATGATGTTTTACAAGTCGCAATTGCTCGGTAAATAAGCAATCAAATTGAAAAGCCTTTGTTTCATATTGAATATTGTAGAGTTTATTGACTTTTTTTTATCTCTGAATGGGCGGGCCCTGGTGACTTTTTACTTGGTTCGTCATGGATGGTCAAATATTGCCAGAAAGTACATTTTGTGATTTGAGCTAAAATATTTCAACAAAGTGTTTCTACTAGAAATTACTGATAAACCAATTAAACTTATCCGGAGCAACCGGGGTTGCCGATGATACCATCGTCCTTCAGCTAGGTTATGATGATGTACACCTTTACAAACTTTACCTCACCAAGTGACGTCATCTCCCAGAAACAGCAGGGAATCAAAGTCTACTTCATCACAACTAGCTGAAGTGGATTGTATCACCTGCAATGTTGGGAACTCTACACAAGTTTTTGACTGGTTGTCATGTATACAACTTGTTTTATTACTAATCAAGTTGACAAAGAGTTTCCCGGGAAGAATTTGCACCAACAATATAATTGATTGTGTTACAAATTAAATTTATTTATAACACAATCAATTGTATTGATGTCAATATTAAACTGAGTTTACAACTTACACCAGGAAAGAAAATACTACAGTGGACCCTTGTTAATACAAACTCTGTTAACACAAAACCCTGATAACACAAAGTGATTTTCAGGTATCTTTACTGTTTTGCATGGTGATTGTAACTTCATAACACAAAATCCTGTTAACACAAACTAAAACATGTGGCCCACAGATTTTGTGTTAAAGAGGTTCCACTGCAGTAGAAATACACTGTTATAGATCTTGACACTTAAAAATAACCTTTATTTTTTTTTAATTTTGCAGAAATTAAATGTTTCCGATACTGGCTGGAAAAAAAATATATAAGCGTAAATAACTTGGCTATCAGTAAACCATACTGAGACATTACATGATATATTGAGACCAAAGAAAAGATCATGCGTCTTTTTATGACAAATCAACTTGTTAAATTTAAACTGCTTCTGACTTACAATTCTTACTGAAGAGTTTGGACATGATGTCACTACATATTCCTGATGTGATATTTTGCTTGCACCCTAGAAAAAGTGTGACATTTGCGTATAAGTGCTAACTAGTGCAGCTGATGTATACGATAGCTGAAAGAAGCGAAAGACGGTATACGTATGTCATGTCAAAACTGAAAGCAAGAAACAGTTTAGCCAAAATGGAACCATAACATTATTAATTAGTCCAATTAACTACCAAAAAACCTGAAAATGGATGATAATTTGACACCCAATGGTTGTTTGAATTAATATTACCCTTGAAGTATAATATAATTATTAACGAAAAATCACATTCATCTAACATTTTTGGCCTTGTTAATTTATTTTTTACATGCATTTATTATAAGTATTATTAGATTGAATTAATGTTTAAATTTACGGAAACTTAATGAGTACGATAACAAGCCATGGTTTAATAACTTATCTACGTTTGACAACAGTTTCCCACCCATCATCTTCTACATTACTCGGTTGCTTTGCTGGTGGGGGCTCTTCACGTTTTGGTGGAGGAGCCTCTCTCTCACGTGGTGGAGGTGCTTCACTTTCAGGTGGTGGAGCTTCCCTCTTGATTGGATCTCGAGGGGGTCCGTCTCGATCTCTAGGTGGGGGTCCGTCCCTATCTCTAGATGGGGGTCCGTCCCGATCTCTAGGTGGGGCTCCATCCCGATCTCTAGTTGGCCCTCCTCTTCGCCAAGCTCCTCCACTTGGGGGCTCTCTGTCACGTCCAAAATCACGGTCACGTCCACCCATATCCCTGTCGCGCCCTCCCATGTCACGGTCGCGACCACCAAAATCACGATCCCTACCACCTCCACGACCACCAAAGTCTCTGCCACCCCCACGGTCCCGATCACCTAAGTCCCTGCCGCCTCCACGATCTCTATCACCAAAGTCCCGATCCCTGCCACCCCCACGATCTCTATCACCTAAATCACGTCTGGGCCCATCTCCCCGCCTCCCCCAGTCATCCCTGTCTCCAGGTGGGCCACTGTCTCGAGGCGGGCCACGACGCCATTCCTTCTCCTCTTGTGGTGGACCACTATCACGCCCGCCATCACGACGCCACTCACGCTGCTCCTCTCTTGGTGGGCCGCGATCACGTCGCCAACTATCTCCCTCCTCCCTTTCCCCTCTTCCAAAATCTCTGTCTCGACCACCTAAATCTCTTCGTCCCGAACCCCGGTCACCTCCGCGATCAAAGTCTCGCCCTCCGCGATCACCTCCGCGATTAAAGTCTCGCCCTCCACGGTCACCTCCGCGATCAAAGTCGCGCCTCTGACCTCCACCGTCTTGTCTCCGATCATCCCTTGGTGGCTCTCGATCCTCCCTGCGCATATCACGATCACCATCATCCCTACGTATCTCACGATCTTGAACATCCCTTCGAATGTCGCGGTTACCAGCATCCTTACGTAGACTTGGATCTTCATCTAAGCGCATATCGCGGGCTACTGGGCGCTGAAGACCGCTGCCTTCTTCATCAAGACGTATATCACGGCTTGCAAAGCGGCTGCGTTCTGGACGTCGTTCTTCTTGACGCACTGGCCGTTCTTCTCCATCTCTTCGCTCAGGAGCACCCTCTCCCTCGTTATCTGGCTCATCACGACTTCTTCGCCAGCTGTCCTCACGCTTCTTTTCACGGTCGCGCCATCCCCCTTCCTTAGGTTTTGGTCGCCAAGGCGCACTAGGTCCATCACTAGGTCTGTAAGAAATCAATCAAAGTGCAAAAATGTCAACATATAAAGGTTACTGAAATGGAAAATGCAATATAAAGTTTCACACTTAATGTTTTGAAATGTTTTTTATTGGCAGAATCAGCTAGAGAATCCTATTTATCCAATAATATAACATTGTCTGACACAAGATCCTTAAATGTATATATTTTTAAACTTAAGCATGCTATTATTAATATTAGCTCAATAGGTAGATAATAGACTAGTAATTTTAGCTATACCTAATTCTTAAATTTATAAAGTTATTATGCCTTATGTGAATAATGGGAAGCAAAACTAAGTTATTTACAAGTTAGTGACTTTCACAACAAAGCTGTTGTCGACATAATCATAATTAAGATGACAATTAAGGTCCTTCCAAGCAATTGCGGGTGCTTGGGATGCACCATTTGAAGAGGATGGATTTACTCATTTGCTTACGTAAGCAAGTATCATTTTCAGGTTGCCCACAAGTCTCTTACACAAAATACCTCAAGTTTCATGAGAATTTTTTTTGTAATGCTGCATGGGAAGTTAGGAAATGAGTTTTATATACTGAAACTAAGATAATAAAGTTTGTTTTTACATTCACAGTGCACTCTTATAACCTGACACAATTAAGACTCTTTTTAGGGGTGCGGGCTGAGATACACAGCATACACTTGTGTATATTTTTTGTAAAAAGGAAATTTAAATAGATATGGAAAATAGCTTCTAGAGCCCTGTACATGAATTTTATCCAAACTGTGTTATAATATGTAAAAAGCTGTTCATGGTTCAAATGATATGCAAGAACCACTCGAACATGTTTAGGGAGAGGGACTCTTACTTGTCTCCTTCTTGGTTATCTCTACGTCTTTCTCCTTCTTGGTTATCTCTACGTCCACCTCCACGTCCCCAGTCTTCATTGTCTCGACCAACGTCCCGTCTGGGTTCATCTCTACCCATGTCCCGTCTGGGTTCATCTCTGCGACGCCAATTATCACTGTCTCCTGGTGGACGATCATCACGCCCTCGATCATCGCGGTTTCGGTCATCACGGCCTCGTCTGCCCTCTTCCTTTTCACGTTGCAGGCGTTCTTCTATCTCCCTCATCCTAAAAGAGGAATAGATAAATACAAATGGGATTCCTATTAAATAAGCTGCAGAAATGTCACTCTCATGCCCTACCAACGTACCCCTAGATTTACACAAACAGCACAATACCATACACAAGTTATGCCTTACAAAATTTTGATTCACATTTTTAAATAATCCGAGCACAAATCCAGTTTCAACATTATGCCATATTTGATTCAGTTACATCAAGAATCAGAAAGGTGTTTTTTTATCCACATAGTTGATAGTTTACGCAACTAACAGAATTTTTTCATGCAAGGACTATTAAAAATTGAATTCCCAATATTTTGTAGGGTACAACCATGGCTTCAATCAAAATATTCTGTGCAATTAAATAACCAGAGCTTCTGGACTAAACCCTTCTTCTTCTTCCAATTTTAGTAACATCACATGAGTGAGTATAGGCGCACTGCAGATTTTTGATTCAATTGAAATATTCCGTGCAATGAAATAACCTTTGTGGACTAAACCCTTTACATCACATCATCCTGGTAATAGACTTATATGCAGCTGTTACCCAAATGTCATGAGTTGCCGTGTTTGAATGTAAATAAAATAACACCATTGCTTTGGTACGACACAACAGATTAAGCACATTTTCTATACCCTTACCTAGCTGCCTTCTTGGCTTCCTGCTCTTCCAGTTGTCTCGCTCTTTCGGCGTATTCTTCTTCTTCCGCTAAACGGGCCTCTTCACGCACTGAAATGAAACAAGACAATGTGTCAACAAAGGGGATTATTTGGCAATCAACAAAATTGTTACGATTGTATACACGTAAAGTTGCATTCTGCTTTTGTCACAGAGTGCTCCATCCTTACAGAGAAATAAATTCAGTCCATTGTAATTGTATGTTATAAACATCTATACCTCTGATGCTGGCTTCAGAGTCTCTGCTGCTTTGCTGCATGGTAACACCGCTTCTCGTTTCTGACTCTGCAGCGGCAAAGCGGCAAGATTGCTGCGCGACATCACTTTAGAGTTTAATTGAATTCAACTGTCTGCGACACGCTGCTTTTGAGCAAAGTAGCAAAATGTTCCTGACAAAATTTATGTCATAGCGGCAATTGCGACAAAGACTCTGAAGCCAGCATTAGACCTCATCAATGCTTGTTTCTTTTTGTACATTTTCAACTGTTTCCAAGTGTAAATCCAATCCACAAAAATCATGTTTATTATTACCAATAGGTCCTCTTGCATCAAAAAACTTTTTTCAAATGTAGTGCACAGTTGCTCAAATTTACCCAAGTTATTTTGCAACACAATAACATTCTTGAGCAAACATGCCACCGAAATGTGATGGACACATGCACAAACTTACATCGTTTAGCTTCTTCATCCTTGCGGATCTGTTCTTTTTCCTCCTTCTCCTCAAGCCATTTCTTACGTCGTTCTTCCTTGCGCTTGACCTTACGATCTGCCAGACGCTGGGTTCTTGTCTCATGGACCTTGTCTTGAAATTCTACCAAGGAAGCCTGAGAAACAAAAAAACATTTTCGGTGGAACCTTTTTTTAACACAAATAAACTTTGGTAACACAAAAACCCTGATAACACAAAGTGATTCTCATGTCCCTAGCATCGCACTTTCAAGTTAAACAGTCCGGATAACACAAAATCCTGATGACTGAAACCTGTATCCCACAGATTCTATGTTAAGGAGGTTCCCTTAATTTGCATTATATCTGAACAGTAGTCAGCCTTGGAATATATCACCAATGTATTTGTTTTTATTCGTTTAGGCCTTTTGGTCAATTTCAATCACTACAAAAGACACAATTGTGTTCTAGTCTATTTGTGACAATCTGCAAATACACAGTGCAAATTGCAGGTATCCCGTTAAGGAAATTGTGAGGACAACTTCCTAAGACAGTCACTTGAGACTGCAGGGCATGAAAAAATGTTAATTTACCAGCAAGCAAGCTGCCAAATTTTCCACAATTTACTTTTTTTGTGTACAAAAAGGCAAAATTTCCCCATAACTTCCAAAATTTCCCTCCAAATACCAACATTTCCTGGCAAGGAGCTTCACAAATTCCCTTCATTTTCCCGCCATGCAGGCTGAGACATGCTTGCTTAGCTTGAGGCTCCATGAATTGCACGATCTGCTTTCCAGTGTCTTCATCAAATTTGGTCTTTCCAGATCGTCTCCCTGTGACTGTGTTGCCACACACGTGACACACCAAATCAAATTTTGCAAACTTTACCAAGTTGTTATGTGATCTTGTACACGTAAGGCATTTAGAGTTGGGTAGATGAATAACAAGCGAATGCCATTCTTTGGAGGGGACGTAATTATGCTAAGCCTTCAGATGTTCAGGAGATTAATACCTACAGGCAGGGGCGGACTGGGAGCTCAGATTGGCCGTGGCGAGCTTAACAAAACAGGGGTAGAATTTCACAAAGTACGCTCAAAAGGACTCTTGTAGCAGAATTTTGCGAGAGTCCAAAATTTTCACCACAATTCCCCACTATGTTGTTCGATTC
>JAUMTS010025690.1:0-11324 GCA_032273385.1 Ophiopholis aculeata | reverse complement strand
GCTACTTGGTCAATATTTTTTTCTCCGACCCCCCCCCCCCCCCCCCCACCTTGAACTTTGTCTTCATAAAAATACTGCAAACCGTGTCCCAAATCAAAATGGTAAATATAATTTAACAATTTAAGTGGATCGGACAGGGCGAACTGTATCCCAAATCAAAATATATAGGAAAATAATGTACAAAAGTGGATACAGTATTCATACTTTAAGTCTTAACTTGATGGCTGATATGATGTTTTCATAAGACTGCAGCTCGTTTTAAATACTCCATTTTATCCTGAAGTTTTTGATGGATAATGCTGAGAAAAAACAAAAGGTTTATGATCGGAAATGGATTTGATACAATGATAGCGTAGGTGTTGGGAGCCATAACAGGTCTTTGGTTGTAAATATCAAATCTCTCTGGCATTTGATGAAAATGAGTTTGTGTGGGTTGATATTACACATTTATCTTGTCTTCAAGCACTACTTTGTATTAAATCTACATGTAATGTTTGCGTTTTTCAAGCTCTTTTTAAAGACAAAATTATATACAGTAGAATCCTGTGATACATTTAATCCAGACTGACCAATTTAATAGTACATACATGTACCTCCAAAGGTACTACTGCTCAATAGAAGAGTAGTTCCAGAGCCCGTTTTCCAGAGTAGAGTAGCTCAATAGTAGAGTAGAGTAGCTCAATAGTAGAGTAGCTCCAGAGTAGAGTAGAATAGCTCAATAGTAGAGTAGCTCCAGAGTAGAGTAGCTCAATGATAGAGTAGCTCCAGAGTTGAGTAGCTCCAGAGTAGAGTAGACATATTGGGATGCAAGTCATGATAATCTTGTTGTGACTGTACACTGTATATAACAATTAATGTATAACAAAGTGTGTTGTGCTTCAAACAGTTATCATTAATTTATTTAGCATCTATATTCAAATTAACACTTTTATTTAAATCTTGATTTTTGTTAAATAGATTTGTGGGTAAGTATAACACTCGACTCATGTGAAAAAAAAAACAATTTTAAGTTTTTGTTATTTTTGAATATGATTTCTTATTTTGAATATTATTCAATCTTTAAATTAACAATTTGAATCCTTATGTTGTTGTTTTTTGCAGGCAAAAGTTTGACGCTGTCCATCATTGTGTCCACCAATCCCCCTCAAGTAGCAACATACAATCGTGCAATCAAAGTAACTGTTGACGGACCCAGAGAGCCAAGACGTAAGTTGAAAAATGAGTTCTATTTGTCAGACTCCCAATCTGTGAAAGACCTATTGGAAGTTCTATTAATCTTGTTAATTGCTGCATGAAGTAACTTAGACTTTTTAGAGTAACTTCACGATTGCTGCATGGTGTATCGTGTAAAGACTAAAGTACTGTAAATGCGCTGCGTCAACTGAGATTTAAAAATAAAAGATGCCAAGAAACGGAAGCCTCATCATTATTGCCCATTTGGTACAAATTTAAAAATATATATTTCAGACCCTCAAAAACAAACCGTAAAATGGGCCTATAAATACAGCAGGCAGTTGTAACTACAGTATGTCTTTCCCTTTTTGGTGACAAAATCAGCTAAGCATGGCTCACACAAGTTCAAAAAACTTTTTGCAATCCAAAGTGATGATTTCCTAAATATCTGGCAATTTTCCAAAGTTATACTTGCATTCATTCCTTTGTGTTCTGCCATACCCATTTCTTTGTTTGAAATGAGATATATGCATACAGAGATTGCATTGTTTTTGTTTGACTACAAAATGTCCCACAAATAATTAGGTTTGTGAGACTGAGATAAATTATGCGCAAGTGTATAGAGATAAAAATAAATGCGCTTTAGCCACATGGAGTCATTCTTATTTGCATTAAATTTCAAGACTTTCACTTTCATTACCTATTTCCCCCCTGCAAGAATTGTATAATGCCAAGATTGTTTTCCTAAGTGTTGTTTTTCATTTCCATGTGTTATTCCGTATCTTTTTGTTAGGACTTGTGTATAGCAAATACGTTAAAAACAAACTTGAGTTTTATTAGAAGAGCAAACCAACAATTATGATCTGAAATTGTTTTCTCATGATCCCGAATATGATAATTTTCAACTATTTTATCTTTATTTATAAACATGAAAATGATAGGATCAGCATTTGATCATCTGCTCCTTGTCATTGTTAAATTAGGTCTAAGGACCTCAGGAGCGACAACATTTTGAAAAAAAACATATCCCACAAAAATGCTTAACAGAATAGTACCAATCTAGGTGTGGTCCTCAGTAATTTGTTCAGCATCTAAAATTAAACCAAACTCACTATGCCTACTGTTTGCCTGGATAGCATTTTGAAAAGAAAATGGGGTCAAACTCATGAATGATAATACCCGTTTATAATTTGGTGCCTATGTTGTTCCATCGGAATTCTAAACGTTTCAGGCATTCTCACCTATTGCACTTTGACAAGGTATAGTCTTGCATCAAGTCTTCACCTTGACTCAAATGTTATGGCCGATTTTATGACCCAAATGTGGACTTGAAAAAAGTCTAGATGGTGAAGAGTAGATTTCCATCAAGTCTTCACCTTGAGTTAGATGTTGTGTTTGAATTTATGACTGAAAGGTGGACTTGAAGGCAAGTCTAGATGGTGATTCCATGAAATCCTGCCCCATATAAAGCATTCTGTGACCAATGTGGTTGACCGCAGAGACGCTGACTGAAGGGGAATGTAGATGCAAGAAGGCATTCGGTCACTGCCCCAGTTAATGTAAGGTTTGAAATGTTTGCTTGGCATTTATTTTCCCTTTTTCGCATTATTAAACAAACTGCAAGACCGAAAATACAACCTGCTATAAAATTTTCTTTTTTTTACATCTTCATTATAAGATAGCCATAGGTATGTGTTTGCAAGCTTAAATTTGTAATTACAAAGTGAAATAATTAAAATACAAAGGGAAAACATTCAAAAATGTGTTACTGTTAACCCTCAAGAATGCAAATGTGCAGAAGTTACCTCTTTTTCTGTTTAGTATTAAAGTTATTTATAGTGGAACACAAATTTGAACTCAAAATAATAATATAATAGTTTTGTTAACTGATTATTTGAAAATCTGAATATACCTATCATTGATAAAAAAAAGTTGTATTTTATAACCCAGTGTATCCCCCCTGGCCCTGAGGTCATAATAATTATCTGTAACAATTGTTTTAATCTTTGCTATCTTCTGCTGATAGCAAAATGTCACAAAATTGGATTTAGCTATCAGGGGAAGAACAAGGCCATTTTGGATGACCTAGTCTACATGGTCCGAGGGAATATACCTTTCTGAGTATGAGTCATACCTCTATGATAAATACTTCACAATATGAGGTCATTCTCAGTTCTTTACTTTCCCAAATGCATGGCCCTATTGAATTGTAATGCTCCTGGTCTATCACAAGTACCTAAAAAACAATTATGTCACCTAATTTAATTTGGAGTAAATTGACAATCTGATCCATGATACAACAAGGATTTTTTCACCCTCGAAGACGTTTGAGTTGAAGTGAATCATGGGTCTTATGTGTAAAGACTAAAATAAGAATCTTAATACCTATAAAAACAAAATTATTTCCTGTTTTTGATGACCTCAATAACATGACCTGAGGCTATTGATTATATATAGGATTTGTCATCATAAATATTGATTGGTAATCAATGTATTGACAAGTAAGTAGTGGGTGTCCAATATCAATATTTGGATTAACTTTGAATTATGCATTTGGCTTTTGTCCCATGGCTTGGATAATGTTAACATTTAATGACTTATTGGGTCAAGAATTTATTTATTGTTATTTCCCAGAAATTTGTTCTGTGAACAATATTTGCATGTTATTTTGTCATGTAGTGGACTTGAACTTGAATATTTAGACCCGTTTAATATAATATAATTTTGCCGTATTAAATTTCAAACTATATTGAAACTATGATCATGCTATATCAATCATGACCAGGAATGATGTCATATTAGAGCATGATTTGATCAGTAGGGCCGCTAGGGCGTGATCATTTATAAGTTCTGCTCAGATACTCATGACCAACTGGTGACAAATTGCAAATTCATCTGACTCTTGAACTGATCATGGCCTACAAACTAGGCCTACAATTTGCCTGAATTCATAAATATCCAAACCTGAGATCCAAACAAGTTACATTGATTCTGAAGAAAAGAATGTCTTATTTTCAAAGTTAGGTATCTATCAGAATCAGTATCAGAAATATCAGATTTTTTTTTCATGTGTGTATGATATGCTAGAAACTGAACTGCCTTTTGAAATGTCAATTCAAAAAGTCGATTAAATTTTGAATCATAATTGCTAAATCATGATTACAGTACATTTGTGCCAGCAGGTGACAAAAGAATTGGTAGCACGATAATTAACTCATTATCCATAATTGTATCACTGGTACATGTAGACAAAATTGGTGACAGAACTTTGTTTTCCTCTTTTCGCTTTAATGGATGATGATCATGAACTCTTTTGTTTATTGCATGAAATCTCTATTTAGTAGATGTATAGACCTAAGGATGTTTACCGAACTTGTACTTGCACTTTCAAACATGAACTCTCTCATTTTAAACTTGCTTTTAGAGGAAGTTTTATTTCAAATTTAATTTATTTCAGACTGGAGACCATTTAATATAACATTTCCATTGTTTTCTCTTTTTGTCGTTAATAGTATGACTAATTTCAATTAAAATCCTCAATATTTCAAAAACTAGGTCAATTCATAAAGTAGCCTCATCTCCTTTGTCAAAATCCAGGATAATAAATGAAAGGATTGATGTACTTGGATATGTGCCATCTGGAAATGAGGTTGCAATTTTTGATAGACAAATGGATGTATATTATTAGGAAAATTAATTTTAGATCCACTAGAAATTTGATACCAAAATATCTACAAATACTAAAAAAATATGATGCATATCCAATTTTTCATTATAAGGCAAAATAAAAAATAAAACAATTTCCAACCCACATGATTTACAGAGGAATGAGAAGGATATTTTTGTGACCAGTTTGACATTAATTTCTTATGAAAATTCCAAGAAAGTGGTAATGTCAGAACCCTACACAAAAACCCATCAATTATTACGTTGTATCTATTCTTTTCACATGTTCTGTGAATTGTGTTTAAAATTTGACATTATAAACTGAATTACTTATTAAGCTGACATATTTAAATATGTGTAGGTGAATTGGGTATTTTTGTGTATTTTTCCTCAATTTTAAGAGTATTATTATTAATTTATAAGTTTCAAAATTCCACCTTTTATTACCATATTCAGATTCAGCATGCAAAATACATTTAAATGAGTACAAACAAGTGAGCAACGGTTCGGTAGTTCATGAGATAGGTGTGACTTTGACAAAATATTTTAAATCATCAATTTTGTACACTGAAATTGCAGCCAGCGTGTAAAGCTTTCTTTAAAAAGTACTTCACCTTTATCCTTTTCATGAACTTCATATCATATCTAAGAGGGAAGTTTAAAAGTTCAGATTTGTTCAGTAACAGGAAATTTTTGCTATCCCGAGGTGATATTTATGAAAATCAGGTCCTTTGGGGAGAGAAATTGCACCGTGTACCTCACTTCCTGTTTTTTAACATCATGATTTAATTATTCACTGTATTTAGATTTTTTTTGGTTCAAAAATGGCCGAAATTTCAGGGAAAACTAACATTGTCACTATTTGAAATTAATCAAAAGTACCACCTTTTAGCTTAAAATGCCTGAATTTGAATTTTTTTTAAATTTAAAATTTTGAATAAATATTTATACCAATTCTACTCAGGAAGCAAAGAATAGTAAAACAAACTACAACATTCACAACACCTTCCTGGCTGCCCTCCAACCTATCACCGTAGTAACAACGCTAGTCTCTTTATTCTACACTTCACGCCTTATTGACGATCATTAAAAGATGTTTTCGATTCAGCCTTTTTGTTCAAACAAAACGTGCCATGACCTTCTAACGTTTTTTTCCTCAAACATTAATCGAGCTTAGTTCCTGTGTACATTGTAACAATTCTACAATGTGAAATTCTATTATTCCCTTTTATGGAGCCATTATTCCCTTTTTTGGAGCCAAAGTTCATTAACCTTGAACTTCTATAAAATGTATCAATGAACATGGTATTACGTGCCATTGCTCGAAGTCAAAGTTCCATAGACTGCATTCAGCTAGTCAAGAACTTGTGAACAGAGGTCATAAGAATGAGGTTATGATGTTCCATAGCTCAAAGTCAAAGTTCCATAGACTGCATTCGACTAGCCAATAACTTGTGAACAGAGGTCGTAAAGATGCAGCTACAGTATTGAGATTACATGCTGAACATTTTTAAAAGTACTGATAGCACTTTTAAGCAAAATTCCCCTTTTTAATTTCTTTGACCTAAAATTGACTCTCAAACTTTTTGTCTTCTAATCACACTTGTTTAAATCTTTGGAGACGTGCATGTCCTGACAAAATGGAAATTGTATAAAACTACAAATTTCCGGTCCAAATCATTGTTCCGTGTTGTATGTGCAAAGCGTAGGACGGTGATGGCTAACTTAAAAGTGCAACATGTTGCCAGCTTTAAAGGGGAATAATGTGTTTTGGTGAATGAAAATTATTTTGATTTTTAATAAAAAGCCGTTTTTAAAGCTTTACTTAAAAAGCTTTGCTTAAAATGGTATTCTTTGACTCTTTGTATATTAGTGATTAAAGTTAAAATTAGCCTTCAGTATTTAGTTAAAAAGCTTGATATAACTTAATTCTAGCCATAAATGAGGCAGGAACTATAGTAATGACTAAAGTTCATAAATTGAAGATGATCATTATAACATGTTAAAACAAAATGTTGGTAAATTTAAATTTTTTAAAGCATTTTATACAATTTTAAATGATAGAGAATTCAAGTTGGTTAAAAAAATATTGTCCAACAGTAATGATAAATATTGTATTGCAATTGTGTGCAATTACTCTCAGGACCATATTAATAATTCTTTAATTCAAATTTATGTCAAATATTAAATAAAAAACTAGTTTATATCTTGCTAATTACATACCCACATCAGTAATAAGTGGTCTTTTGTTCATAACTGTATCAAACAGCTTTTCATGTGATAAATACACATTTTAAAACCAAAATTGCATGACACCATAGACTCTTTATTATTAAAGTGTCTATGATGACACCTGCTTTGTTTTTAACATCTGCTC
This sequence comes from Ophiopholis aculeata, assembly GCA_032273385.1. Taxonomy (NCBI): domain Eukaryota; kingdom Metazoa; phylum Echinodermata; class Ophiuroidea; order Amphilepidida; family Ophiactidae; genus Ophiopholis; species Ophiopholis aculeata. The sequence continues at coordinate 4,108 of JAUMTS010025690.1, read as the reverse complement.
GCTAACATTTAGAGAGTGTTGCTGAAGGATTTTGAAAAAAAAAGTTTTATGCCCCCCTTCCAAAATGCACTCTGACCCTCAATACCCCGTTAAATATGTTGATGTTGTCATTCATTGGGAAGAGACTAGTCCGAACTTGATTCTTGGACTAAATATCCGGGTCAACATTAGAAACTTGTCAACTTGCAGTTGAACTTCAATTCAACCCATGTCACAGTTGTAAAAGTTGTTTTGGTGACTCAACAACATTTGAAACCATTAAATTCCAGATGATGAATATAATGTTCACTTTTGAACTCATTTTTCCTAGAACTTTGTATATGAATAGACATTTAACAGATGGTGTTTATGGTTTGATTTGTGCATTGACGCTATGTGTTAAATATGTTGCAATTGTCATAAATTAGTGTGCTATATATTGGACTGACGTAAATCAAACAAATCTTGGCTTCAGTACCTTTGACTGTCAACAGCAAAGTACTGATATTTTCAAAGAAATTTTGCTATGCTCCTATATAGGATCAAAGAATTTTATGGTAGGATTGACGTAAATAAAGCTAACCTTTGCCTTGGTACCTTTGAGTATCAACAATAAAGTTTCAATATTTTTCAAAGAAATTGGGTCGGGATTGGGAACTTTTGTCGTTGAATGCATGATGCATCAATAACATTTTCCAGTGTTAGTGACTTTCAAAATAAGGAATTAGGAAAAGGAAACATAAATTAATTACTGCATTATGGGATAGGATAGAACTAGTCCCGTTCCTCGGATCGCTGTCCCCCAAGTGATTGCTAAAGTATCAAGCGAAGGCGGACCAACCAATATGATGAGCAATAACAGCCCTGAACTAGGGCTAGGATGGGAAAGAAAAGGGTTGAATTCTGAAATTAAGCCATATATCTTTTCCACAATGAATTGTTTTGAGATCAGCAATCACCAATGAGCAATATGGGCCTTTTGGCTCTTGCTCTCTGAATCTCCACCAGCATAGCTCCCCCAAACAACTCAAAAATAAAAATAAATACAAATGTTGCTACCTCACTTTCTGAAACACACCTCTCAGTCTGAATCTAGTGATCAAAACTAAAATTTATTAACATTACAATTTATTTATTTTCTCCTCACAGGACACAGACCAAAGCTTGAAGACCCAAGATGCGCACCACCCCCTCTGGGAGGGTCAGGAATCTTTCACCAAAGAATGCCCCTGAATGACTTCCACAACTTTATGACCAAACCCCATCAGCAGGCACCATCTTGTGCAATGAGGACAGACAGGCAGAACATGGTCAGCACGACGACGAGTTACCTGCCAGGCTCTCATGGTAAGATATTGTGTTTGTTTGCTTGTTTGTTCGTTCGTTCGTTCGCTCATCGTACCAAGTGTTTTTTTAGGTTCCACCTGTTCTTCAAGTGCACGGTGGGATAAATGCACCACCCAGTATTGCATAGTGTGCTTTATTCTATCAGACACTTGATGATGAAGGGGTGGGAGCTAAATTACACTTTGTCAGATATTTTGTTTGTTCGTTTGTCAGTCCAATTTTATGTCTGTCTTTTCATTCTGGCTTATACTAAAATTAGGCACAAGAGAATATCCTTTATCATAAGCTCTCTCTCTCTCCAAAATGAGTAATTGAGGGTTAGATGATTTGAAAAGCATTGGGGGATGGTTAAAGGTAGGATTTTCTTAAGCTCAAATTCCTTCCCATAATGCACCATTTTGAGATTGGTAATATACATGTATGTAAAGGATCATTAAGCTTAATTCCCCCTCCCCCGATATGTGTTTAGGCTCTTTTCTTTGACAAGTGCCAACAGTTTTTTTAGCATTCATGAAATTTTACAGAGCAATTTAGACACTTTGAGTGATATTAACCAAATTTGCACACCTTCGGTCTAAATTCGTTGAATCATAATTCCTGAAGGCATAGATCCTACTTCCTACCCCCACACATTTCTAAAATGGGTTTATTCTTTTTAAGCAAAATCATGATAAACAATATAATTTTAAGATAGATTAAGGGACAAATTGTCCCAAATGTAGATTAATTCCACATCTCCCATAAATGTTTTCTGCTATTTTCACCACCCTTGCGTATATATTTATATTCTTCATGACAAAAGTGTGAGATTTAGAGTTAAATTTACTCTTTAGGATTTAATGAGGAGATATGAATTAAAAAATAAAGTGACTTCTTAGAACTATGCATCCAAATTCCTGTCCTAAAATCATCATCCCATATCCCACTTTTCGTGATTTAATAGTCAAATTTTGTGTTGCAATGTATTTGATTAGGGTTTGACACCTATGATACTAGTATGTGTATAAGAGCCAAAGGGGACATTAAACCCATCTTTTCTGTGCCCACTCGTTTTATCACAAAATTGGGTTTTCTGTACGTGAGAAAAATCTCACTTTGAACATTCATAGAATTGTTTTTATTTTTGATAAAAACCCATATCACCTTCTCCCCCTCACCTTTTCCCAAAATATGAGATTTCTTAGATCTAGATATTGTTTTTGTGATAAAAACCCAGTTGCCCACATCTGATCCCAAATGTGGGTAATAATCTGAGAAATATAATTTTGTTTCAATTCAAGGTATTGTTTTTCACTATTAGGAACCCATTCTGATAAAAACCCATCGCACACACCCACACATGAATAAAACTGGGTACTTATCTTCAACCATTAATATTACAATCATCTAGCATTACCCTCGTTTTATCAATGAGCGTACCATCTAGTATTGTCTTAATACAGCTTGTACTAGCATAGTAGCATTGTTAACCTTCTCCATGCAAATGTCGAGTGCAAACGACACATCAAAAATTTCAAACTTTTTCAAAACATTTCAAAATTTATATTTTCAGTACCAGATTCAGATTAAGCATAAAAATGCATTTAATTGAGTACTAACAAGCCTAGTATTGGTTCAGTATTCAGTAATTCCTGCAATAGCCCCTTAAAAAAAAAATGTAAATTGTCAACTTTTATACACTAAATTTGCAGCCAGCTTGTACTGGCATTGTTAAATGTTAATCAATTCTCTCGCAACACAATTTTTGCGCTAAATGTAACAGTAAACGACAAAAATACACCTACCTGCTCATTGTCAATTCACGACTCGCCCACGACAAAAGTCCTGACCCGATATGAAACGAGCTACGAGATGGATTAGTTACAAGAATATTGTTTTTTACTCATTTTTCACAAATTTTGTAATTTAGAATGTTGGTATTAAATTTCAAGAAATTTGATATGAATTCATAATAAAATTCAAGAGATTGAAATCTGTGAACATTTTAGTCAAATTTCTGAATAATAACTTGTTGTTGCTTTGGAGAATCAAGAATAAAAAAATATCCAAAGAAAAACATTTTTTTTTTTTTTAAATCTGTTTTTCTTCTGTCATTTAATTTCTAGTCAAATTGAAATCCAAGAGCCTATAGAGCAGGATCTCCTTCCCCAGACAGATCCCTGCATTTGGATATACTTTACATATAATATCATTTTGTTGTGGTCAAGTTGGGGTCATCATATAGAAACCACATAATGACAACAACATTAGCTCACATGATATTATTATCCATCAACTTCATCATTTCTGTCAGATGAAATTAGTCTTCATATCTTACAGATGCTTCTTTAGATTAGAACTAGTCCCGTTCCTTGGATCGCTGTCCCCCAAGTGATCGCGAAAGTATCAAGCGAGGCGGAGACCAACCAATATGTTCAGAATAGCAGCCTTTAACTAAGGCTACTTTAGATTTCAGATGGTTCTCTAGTACACCGGGGGGGGGGGGGGAACTCGGGCCTGGTTTGGGTAGGGACGTGCCGATGAAGTTTTCAAGTTAGACCCATATTTATACCAAACTTTGCGAAAATTTTAACCCATTTCTATACCAAACGACCAAATTTTTATCAACATTTGCCTTAAATTTGGCAATTTTTCAAATGTTCAAGGAAGATTTTGGCAAATGTTGAAAATATAACCCATTTTTATACCATTTTTTGCACTGATAAAGGGACCATCCTTATACCAGAGGCCCGAAAATGAGACCCATTTCTGTGGCAGTCCCCATATGGACCTTTGTGTTCCT
>JAUMTS010025579.1:0-11324 GCA_032273385.1 Ophiopholis aculeata | reverse complement strand
AATGTCACCACAATACCTCAAAAACCCCAGCACCTGTCATAACCAAACTTGCACCACATGTAGTCCTGGACCCCCCGAGCGTTAAAGGGGGGTCAGTCCGCGCGTAGCGCGGGTATCCTGCTAGTATATATAATATACCAAATTCCCCCTTCCCTCCTACCTTGAAATATATTCACAATGCTGACAGTTCAAAATACTACATTTATGTAGGGTGCTTACATCCATCCATTTCAGGTTATGTGCATGGTAGTCAGGTGTGTAATAAGTGTAGGCCCTATCTGTATCAGCAAAAGAGTCGTAGATTTGTTGGGTGTGTGGGGGTGCAACAAAAACTTTGATTTTGTGTGGCACCTGGGTATCTAGAAAATTTAGGGCCCTGAATAATAAGCATGCTGCGTGGCGAGCTAAAAGGTCGCAACTCGCAAACCTCATACAAAGGCAGTCAGCGCCAATGCAGTGTATAAGAACATAGTACTGGCATAAGCCATGATTCACAGTCAAATGACGTCCCATTTCCAGGGTCCGAAAATAATACTCACTCTGCTGTCGATCAGCCATTTTCTGCAGGAGCTGATACATCATTTCTGTCCAATCCCAGTTTTCTATCTCTTTTTTCTGCTCCATAATGACAGTCCATAAAAATGACCAACAAATCGTTGCTTTAAAAAAATCAACTCGAAAGATGACCACCAAATTATCGCTTAAAGAAACACACAATGTGTAAGATGGCCACTAACTTTAGCAGCAATTCATCAAAACTCTTGCTTTTCAGCGATTTTGGTACAATCTACAAATCGACTTTAGAAACAAGATGTGGTTCAGAGTTGGAAAAAAATTATGTTCACAGCCAATGAAAAGTTTCACATCAGAACTGATATCTTCAATACAGCCAAACCACTCATACACTGAATCATCTAATAACGTTGGTTGCTCATAATCAACAGCTTGGTACCATCTAAACAATATCCAAGTCCTGTTTTAAGAATCGCCGTTAAATTACAACGGGTCCAAACTCCAAAGTCCACATTTCAATATCAAATGAAATGAAATAACAGTTATGTGTCTATTGGTGTCAAATATTTGATTATTGTATTACTATCACAAGGACAATTGTCTTTCTGATTGGCTCAGGTGATTATCACACAATCACTGATCAAGCAAATTGGATCATGTTAAAAATGTCGCTTAAACTGAAGCTATTTTAACAGCTAATCTTATTATTCGTATGCTAAAAACATGAATTGCTGGATTTCTAATTTTTATACACAATTCTAGACAGGATTGTAGCATAATATTGATTTAGAATCAGTGAATTTTTTGAAAAGTTCAATTTCACAAAAATCTCAATTGAATTGATGCAAGTTGATGGGATGTCAATTTAAATTATAAAATCTGAAATCTGATTCTAAGCAAGTTTTGTTTATCAAATAAATATAATAATGTTGAGTCATATCCTACATTCACACCTACTCATAGGCCTAAAATGTGCCTGAAAATACCTCACATCTTTCAAATTAACATCCATCATAAAACTTCAGACATCTTCATGTACTTACAAGGATAAGAATGATTAAGACAGCGTAAGCAAATATCTGAATCTAGAAAAGTACACCTAAACCTATCCCATTTTGTGCTATTTTTAGAGTGCAAATTCCTCCCTGATATGTCGGCTTTGCAATTAACATGATAAATGAGATTGATATCAACGGTGTGATGAGCAGTCTTGACACACAAGGCTCACAACTTTATGAAGTAGGAGCGCATGTATATCTTTGATCCAGTGGCGCAGCTAGCCTACCTGTCTAACATGTATATCTAGATCCAGTGGCGTAGCCAGCCTACCTGTCCGCAGGGCCCAGGTGAAGGTTTTGACTTTGAAGTTTTTCTCAAATTGTTCCTTTCCATCCGAATGTGTTCCTCTTTTTCCTGATTAACCAGATTCGAGTCGTGAATTATTGCTTGACCTGTTGAACGACAAGTGTTATTTGGGTAACACCATGATTATCCTTTAAAATGTTACTGAGGTCTTCCTACACGTATGGACCAGTTGTAAGCATACAACTAAAATGCTTGCAGTTTTTACAAATCATTACCCAGGAGATGTCAATTTGGTCCATTTCAAGTGACACTCTTGAAGGGTACAGGGCACATTAATGGATGTTTAAAACCATGGTACTTCTTAACTTAAATGTGCTGTAATCATTTTGAAATGGTGCATTATAAAAGCCTGATATATTCATGTACATATTTAATAAACATATTATCATGAAAAAGTTATCCACTTGTCAATCCATACAACGAGTCTTTGCGAAGACCATGCACATTTTCACTAAGCACAAATATTGTGAAATTAGACACGACAAACTGCAAATTAACCTTGATACAGTTTTCTGTTATTCGTTAGATTACTCACGTTTAGAAGTTGTGTACAGAAGATGGAAAATGTGATCAGTAATGTGAAGATAGCGCCACTACACTTTCGGCATGGCAATCTTCCGCATGGAAGATGAAACATCAAAATGTGAGTAACCTAAATGGATTTGTACTAAACAAAATTGTATCAAGTTATTCTACTACCAATATCCTGATGAATCTATTCCAAGAATGCAATGTAATCTCATCTCAGCGCAGTTTTGAATTGCAAAAAAAAAAGTTTTAAAAAATTGCAGTTTTTCTATTAAATTTATTAGAAAACCGACACAGGTATCACATTTCATGTAAGTTAGATTTTTATGTCCACAATTTGGGCATTCAAACATAACAAAATAATTATTTTATTGGGAATTAACTGAGTCATTTATTTTTGTGAAATATGAACAAATGTATCTAGAGAGAAGAGGCAAGGTATACCAACTAAAAGTGGGGAGCAACTGCTAAAAAAGTAGAAACAAAAGTAACAAAACAAGACAAGCAAAATTCAAAAACAAACAAGTAAGTAGAAGTAAACAAATATTAAACACAGCAAGCCTAACTAATAACAAAAACTTACCGACGTTTCGAATAGTAAACTCTCATTTTTTAAGGAAGACAACAACAAAATATAATACTAAATTCTACATAAATTCATTCATAAACTATCAGTAGCAAGTAGGTTCAAGCAAACAGTTAGTATTAAACAATAACAACTATTGGGTCAGACCATAACAAAAACACGTCTTAACACCATGACATGACAACAATGCTGCAAAAACAAATGTTTGTCTGAACTATTTACATTACCTTTGAAAACTGTTATGAAAATGTTATGTTTTTGCTGGGTGTATAGCAAAATTCAATCAAATTTCTATATTCTGTAGTCATCAAAAGCCAGTGACATGGTGGAAACAACCGTTTATTGTTATATTCCACTATTCAGAAATCAAACGGGGAACCGGCCATTTGATCCCCTGGAACATGTGAACTTCGAAAATCCAATTATTCTGATTTAGACTAAAAGAGTTTTGACACGCTTCAGTAAAACAGCACAATGCTGGCATAGATCAATTAGTTCATTTGAGTTTTGTGTTGCTTTCAAGCGTAAGATCAACTAAACATACCGTAGTTATTTAAAAGGTAGCAAAACGGTGGAAAATTTGGTCAACCGCAGCACTATAATAGTTATGTGTTGCATATTGTCGAACTGCAAGATAGTCATGGTAGACATGCCTTTTGCACATGCTAGCCCTAAGCAGTAATTGCATTTTGCTTCGAACTGGTTTTTTTTCACTCTTTACTATGCCGTGTAAATAACATTATATTAAATGTCAAGATAGTAACAGTTTTTCTTCTGAACGATGGTAAACAAAATGTTAAACATATTCTCTATTTGCTTGTGGTTTGTTTATAGTTGTCATATTTAGTAACATAATTATGTTTAACTTAAATGTTGTGAATTTTAAAACATGAGTAAATATGGTAAATGAGGCCGATGTTGTAAGGGTTTATTTGCTTCTAAAAATAACTGGTTGTTTTACTTGAAAACAAGCGGAGGATCCTGATAGGACCAGCAACAGTGGCGTAACTCCTATAGGCTCTGGGTGGGCAAACCCACGGGCATCCACGCTAAGGGGGCATCCACGCCGGAACACTCTACAAAATTCGACTCGACGAATTGACGTACCTCGTTTGCATGGCACGGGGAAGAAGTTAAAATCTTTCACCAAACAACGCGAACCATGCACAAGATTACGCTTCATTTTGTATGCCCCTTAAATGAAGCGTAATCCTGCTTGAACACACAAATTCCTTGACGTTATAGCGACTGAAAATTACTTTAATATGAGCCTATTACGGGTGCCAATTCAAACTGGCTCTAGATCTCACTTGCGGCCTCTTTCGGACAAAATAATACCAAACTTTGTTCGTGTACCTACCCGGGGGGCACTCAAACAAATTGTTAGGTATGTGCCAGGCACTTTTTCAAAAGTAGGGTCTTGTGATTGTATTTGTTTTCAAAATCAAGGGTTTTGGGAACTGATTTCCGGGCGAAAATAGGCCTTGAGCATAGAATGGTGTGGTTATGGCCCGGGGGGCTAGTCGGATATGACTCTGTACACAGGCGTGGCCAAAAAAACGCGTAGAAAGGTGTTTTTTTTTTCAATTTTAGGGCACGTCACCCGCTTAGGGTTTCACATACCCTTATTTTCGAAGAAAAGGGTAGTTTGAAAATGTGTTATCAAACGCATTTAGGGTACCTTTCATATCGTACTTTGACAATAAATCATTTATCTTTGATGCACATTTCCGACGGTGTTTGTTCTTTTTTTGTTTGTTGTTGTCTTCAGTAATTTCCCTGTTATGGAAAATTTACCCGCCGGGGGATCACTTGTAAATTACATTGTACACATGCTTGACCAAGAAAAACGCGTGATAAGGGCGTTTTTTCCGTGATGGGCGAGTTACGTGTTCAGGGTATCAAAAACGGCAATTTTTGAGGAAAGGGTATACTTTTAAACTTAACTCTATGTTTTCAGGGTAAGCAATACACAATCGCGTGAAAAGGGGTGTTTTTTCAAGCCTTGTCGAAGGCTTTGGGTGTTGTTTGAGAACACAGTTAAACTTTGTGTTAATTTGGCATGTTTAGTGTACCATATTGTCCCATAGATTTTCAAATTATGATTGCCCTTATTTGAATGTTGGAATATTTAACTGTCCACATAATTATTCCATAACCTTACGAGGACAGTGTACAGCTCTAGGTCTGTGTATGAAATAATCCTAGAAAATAGTAAATAGACCTGGTGATATTGTTGGTTTGTCCTTGGTTAACATTGTCATGATTATGAAAAAACATCCAGGTAAACTTGCTGGCTATGTCGAGTTTCCTTCCCTATAGGAATTTAGAGCCACAGTACAAAATGGAACCAACTGAAACCAACCTAAAACTTGTATTTTTGTCAAGCAAGTACATGCATGTGTACATTATTCAGCTTAGCCAAAGTGCATTTGTATGGATATAGGCCTAGTGCTGTGTATACTACACAGTGTTTTGAGGGACTGTGGTATAACATTATTATGATTCGGAGTGGAAGTTATTAAAAAGTGACTATAGTCAAACAGCCTAAACTAGGCTATGTTTTTTCAAGGGTCATGCAGGCAAGAAACTTGTTTAGGGTGTATTTTTTCTCAAAGTGAAAAACGTGACGTGTTTAGGGGGTGTTTGGAATTTGTTTGGCCACGCCTGTGTACAGTGTCATATCTGAGTGGCCCCCGGGGGTTATGGCCATGGTTTGTTTCAGGTTTGTGTCATTTATCTGTCAAGTAAAACAACCAGATATTTTTAGAAGCAAATAAACCTTTACAACATCGGCCTCATTTACCATGTTTACTCATGTTTTAAAAGTCACAACATTTAAGTTAAAAATATGTTACTATATATGACAACTATAAACAAACCACAAGCAAATAGAGAATATGTCATTTGTTTTACTATCGTTCAGAAGAAAAACTGTTGCCATTTTACATTTAATGTATTGTTATTTACACGGCATAGTAAAGGGTGACAAAACCAATTCGAAGCAAAATTCAAGTACTGCCTTTTAAATAACTACGGCATCTTTAGTTGATTGAAATAATAATAAAATAGTTTAGTTAGCTCATTAGTCTAAGTCGGAATACGAGTTTAGTTAAAGTTCAAATTTTCTATGTGATTTTAAATGAGTTCCCATATGATTTCACAATAGTGATTTCAATTGAATTTATGTATTTGATGACTACAGAAAAAAGAAAGTCAACTGAATGCAATTGCTTTGTTACGCTTAAAACCAAGACAAAACAAACATAAACTAATGGATCTATGCCATACTTTTGTTGCTGTTTAACTGAAGCGTGTCAAAACTCCTTTAGTCAAAATCAGAATAATTGGATTTTCAAAGTTCATATTTTCTAGGTAAACAAATGGCCGGTTCCCCGTTTGATTTCTGAATAGTGGTTTCATTGGAATATAATAATAAACGGACCGTTACCATGTTTACAGAATATAGAAATTTGATTGAATTTAGCTATACAACCAGCAAACACATAACATTTTCATAACATTTTTCAAAGGTCATGTAAATAGTTTAGACAAACATTTGTTTTTGCAGCATTGTTTTCTTGGTGTTAAGACGTGTTTTTGTTATGGTCTCACCAAAGAGTTGTTATGTCTAAATAATAACTGTTTGCTCTGAACCTATTTGCAACTGCAATGTTTGAAATTGATAGTTTATGATTACATTTATGTAGAATTTAGTATTATATTTTGTTGTTGTCTTCCTTAAAGAAGAATAGTTTACTATTCGAAACGTCGGTCAGTTTTAGTTATTAGTTAGGCTTGCTGTTTTTTATGTTTGTTTACTTCTACTTACTTGTTTGTTTTTGAATTTTGCTTGTCTTATTTTGTTCCTTTGTTCTGCTTTTTTAGCAGTGCTCTCCACTCTTAGTTGGTATACCTTGCCTCTTCTTTCTATTGCAAATGTTTGTTTAACACTATTAACACATTTTAAAACGTTGCTAAAATGTTTGCATACAATGATTTTCTAAAGACTTTGCCAAAAAGAAACTTTTAAAAAAGTTTCATCAAAAAAAAAAGGATAAATATCTTACGATTTTTTGATGAAACTTTTTTTAAAAGTTTCTTTTTTAAAAGTTACTGTGGTGACCGTGCGCGAGTGTGTGAATTTTATCAGAAAGAATAAATCTTTTGTCGTCGTTGGATGACAGAGCAATTTTGTTAATTTCTTCCGAGTAAACTTGATGACGATAACTGCGAATAATGTTCATTTTTCTCATCTGTGGATTTTGGCTAAAGAGGCATTTTTTATAGTCGGTAAACGTGATAGTTTTTTCGACACAAGTTTTTTTAACACCTTTACACTTTTTTTCTTCTTTTCCATTGTGCATTTTAAATGAGTAAAGTTTAGCTCGGAGGCCGACAAATCCTATTATTTGTTTTCCTCCAGTTTCGTCCTTGAACATGCCTGGAACTTTTTTATTGATTCCAACTTGGATACCTGATGAATGCCCAACAGGATAATTGGACGTGTCAAAAAGTCTCTTGACGTCAGGATTTATGTCCTTGTAAAAGTCTTGTGTCTGAATTTCAAAAATAAACGAGTCTGTATCAGTCATTAACAGTTTGATCTTCTCACCATATTTCGGTTTCATATAGTTGTAATTAAAATCATACATTAGAGTTTTACTAATATCGAGTATACACATACCTAGGTATACAGGCTTGTCAAAGACTAGCTTTGACCTTTTCATATGGATGGCAACGAGATTTTCTTCAAAAATTGTACAATGTTTAAAGTTAGGTTTTGCCGTTAGCTTTTTGGCTTTTTGTTTCGAATTTACTAATTTTATGTCGACTCTGTTCCTAATGTTTTCCATGGTCTTTCCAAAGACCGAATTATTCATGAGTTTGAAAAAATCTTTTTCAAACTCATTTGTTGCAAGTTTTCTTAGATTCGTGTTCAAATCAATATACTTTTTCATAAACGCGCTTTCCTCAAAACTTATCCCTCCGTAGATTTTGGTTATTTTTAGACCTAGTTGTAGATATTGTTTCAGATTTTTGTAGTGAACAACATACTTTTTCTTTGCTTTGAGATTAGGAATTAGCTTCTCTACTTTGTTTACTACAATTTTTTCAGGTGCTAAAGGGTAGTCGTTGTGTAGCTGGTGGAGTTCTTGTGGGTACTCTAAATCGACTTCTATAATGCATGAAATCTCATTCCAATTTTTAAGCTCTTTGTCATTCATCCACTCAAAATTACCAATTGGTAAGGGTTGGCTCATAGCCCAGCCATAGAGATTGTTGGCATCGAGATACTGGATAAAAATTGATGGGAGCTGAGGATTAAAATCTTTCATGTACTTGTTGTTTGCTTCTGAATACCGCTTCGTTATTACACTAATACCACCCCTGATTCCCTGCTCAAATATCTGGAACATGTCAACATCATGTAATAATTCCAAACACACCCCTGTTTTCTTAAGCATGGCGTCGAATGAAAGCCCAGGCGCCGTAAAATATTGGCACGGGTCCAAATTATAGTTCTTTACACAAATTTTTCTGAAAGATTCAAACACATCAGCTAGCAATAACACATCACTCTGCAGGTACAAATCGTGGTATTCTTTCATAGTTTTCATATTAAACACGTCCCACACCTCTTTGGCGTGCTCGTAGTCATTCTCAGAAATATCCTCGTCGCTGAGCTTTGAGTATAAAGCTTCTTTGGGTGGAAGGCTTGTCTCGTCTAATTTCCCCAGAGAGTTTACATAGTCGTACGGGTAAACACCTTTTCGTTTAAGCAATTTAAGCTGATCGCCTCTGTAAAATTTTTCCAATATTTTAAACTCATTCAAGTTTTCTACGAGCTTGCTCAAACTTGTAGACATAAACTTAAAACTGTCAATAAATCTTAAATCACGGAAAATTTCTATCTGTTTTTCATCCTTGTTGGTAAATGTATCGACAACTACTTGCTTTGTGAAAGAAATGTATTTTTCTTCGTTGTTTGGGATACATGAAATTTTTCCTTCAGTTTTACCTAATTTCGTAACAAATAAATGAGAATCATACCCAGCAAGATTGTGTAGAATCACAGGGAAAAACTTTGGCTTCCGATAGCTTAAATTACAACTATTATGAGCAGCGCCACGAAACTTACCTGTAAAGTGGCAGTGATCACGAACAGTGTAATTTTTCTCGTCATTTGGAGTTAGTGATTGCTCGCAAATGTGACAAAGAGCCGATCTCTCAAATTCTTTTTGGTCTTTTTCCAAGTAGATCATAGACTTGCTAAATTTGAACTTTTGGTAAATTTTCACAATGTTTTTCTCAAGAGTATCTATAAAAATTTGAGCAACGTCGTCGTCCTCAGACGTTTTGGTAAACATGACTGGTTCTTGCGAAAAAATTCTATCATCGAAGCATTTGATAAAATAACAAAAACCAGATGCCTCGTGTTTCTGATATTTTTTTGTATAACTGTTGCTAGGGTTTGGCTGATTAGTTTCAATTGGTTTGGTAAAACACTCAAAATCGGCATAAATGACAAATGGGACTGCTGATTCTTTTAAATGGTGTTTAAAAAACTGAGTAGTCCCCTTTTTTGGCATTTGAGACTTTACGGCTTTGTGCAAGCCGCAAAGTTCTTTGTGTACGTCTAAACGGTCCTTACAAGTATACGACGCGTAACATCTTCTACAAAAGTGTCGCCCAACTTTTTTCTTTACTACTTGTGAGGGTAGCAATCTGCTTAGATTCTTAATAACGCAGTAATGCTGGACGTCTCCATCTGAAAAAAGTAGCAAGTCAACCCCATGGTGACGCTCATCATACTTGCTCGTTCTAAGAGGGTACACTTTGTCTCTTTCATCATATCCCGCAACGTTTACCGAAACAGAAGGATTGTTCTTTTCATACTTGTCAATGTCCTTGAGAGGTGTAGGAAAGGTTATACCCTCCCAGTTAAGCCCCGCAGCTTTGGCTCGTAGATTTTAGTCTATGCGGTCTGGATTTTTGTCAGCTGGGTGTATCGCTCTAGTAACAGCCCATTTAAAACACTCGTTATCGCTATTTTATAAATTTATAATACTTTTCTTTTTGGATAACTCTCCTGGAAGTGGAATGTACGATGAACCGTTTAGAGGTGAATACATTACTGTATGAATCTCTTCTGCCACGATTGATACAAATCGCCAATTACTTCCCAAGTTCTGAAACGTTGCTATATGTTCTAAAATCTTAGCAGAAGATCTCTCGTACAACTCATCAAGATTAGTAGCTTCTAAATTTACATCTGTTTCAGAGGAAAATGCAGACTCTTTTGTCACAATTTCTCCCGTTTTTAAGTCTGTTCTCTCCAACAAACACCTAAGAATGAGCTTAACTTTTGTCTGACGTTTTTTTTCCAACAGCTTGATAACTTCCTTTTTTGCTGCGCCCAAAAAAGTTTTTGGATCGTATCTAGGTTTTCCATCTATTCTGTATTGAGTTGTAAAATTTTGAAGTGCAGATTGTGTTTCGATGATTTCAAAAAACCTTGTGTACCTGTGTGTTTCTCCTACAAGTCTTGATTCTTCTATTAGTTGCTCTTCTTTCAATCGCTTCAACAGATCATCTTTCTTGAGACGCTGATAATTACGTAAACCTGCGTCTCTAGCAACACTTTTTAAAAACTTTAGCGTGTTGTTAGTTTCTTGTTTAGAATAATGCAGCCCTAAATCCCTAACAAACTGTGTCCCATACTTTTTTTTTAGTCCTCCCTTTGTGTAAAAGTTTTCTCTTCCTCCTTTCTTGTAAGAGACTAACTCCCACTTTCCATCATACTTGACTTTTGTCACACCATTTTCACTCTGAAATTCATAATTAACCAGTGTGTTAATATTGTGAAATTCTTTAAAGTTTTCCATTTATTATATATATAGTATTTCTTTTTCTTTAAGTCAACCTCATTATTTACCGCGCAAAATTTTTAAAAAGTTGTAACCTACTGACACAAATCTTGTGTGAGTATCCACGGACACAAACCTCGAGAGAGAGAGAGAGAGAGAGAGAGAGAGAGAGAGAGAGAGAGTGTGTGCCAGCTCGGTAAACTGGCATTGTGTCTATTTTTTACAAGAAATGGCCAACTTTGAGGCAACTCGTAGGATTTTTTGAAAAATAGTTAAGGCTAGTGTTCATGCCAGGAACGCCGTTGCTAAGGCTAGTGTTCATGCCAAGAACGCCGTTGCTAAGGCTTTAGTGTTCATGCCAAGAACGTCGTTGCTAAGGCTAGTGTTCATGCCAGGAACGCCGTTGCTAAGGCTAGTGTTCATGACAAGAACGTCGTTGCTAAGGCTTTAGTGTTCATGAC